>LPNX010073410.1:9629-19986 GCA_001517045.1 Pseudotsuga menziesii | reverse complement strand
ATGGGACCAAAAAGCATGCTGTCATTCTCCTCGTATTTCGTCGAATTAATGAAACTTAGATGTCACAACCACCTCAATTTTTGCTGGATATTCACACTTTAATGTCATCCAGCTTGTCATTTCTACGTTCCCTTGCACTTTCCTCTTTTTCCTGCACTTCTTGTTTTTTTTGTGCGCTTGGCACTTTTTCCTGCGCTTTACAATGGTTTTGTCACAGACGTGCGACAGAATAANCCCTTGCACTTTCCTCTTTTTCCTGCACTTCTTGTTTTTTTTGTGCGCTTGGCACTTTTTCCTGCGCTTTACAATGGTTTTGTCACAGACGTGCGACAGAAGAATTTACATCTATCGGCCTCTTTTTTTTTCTCCTGTGCAATGTGATTCTAGACAAGGATGTTATGACCATCATAGTATGGTTTCAAGTGACTTCCATTCACCATTCCTGTGACATACGTTCCATCTAGTCTTTGTAGTTTTACTGCATCAGCATTAGTGATGTGTGCAATCTTATATGGCCCTAGCCAATGTGTCTTTAGCTTTCCCAGGTGTTTGAAAAACCTATTGTCATACAACAACACAAGTCCTCCGAATTCGAATGGATTAAATTGAATATGGTGATCATGCCATGATTTTTGTCACTACTTCTCAACTGTTTGATGAAATCCTGCGACAAAGTGTTCCTCTTCCATCTGAACAAGTTGTGTTAACCTCTGTTCGACAGCATCCTCGTCAGTCATTTCTGTCAACAAAGAAATCCGCANTTTGATGAAATCCTGCGACAAAGTGTTCCTCTTCCATCTGAACAAGTTGTGTTAACCTCTGTTCGACAGCATCCTCGTCAGTCATTTCTGTCAACAAAGCAATCCGCAACCTTGGCACAATGTACTCCATTGGTATGATATCTTCCTATCCATACACCAATATGAATGGGATGTGTCCTATTAGTCACTTACAAGTTGTGCGATATGCACATAGAATAGATGAGACTTTCTGATCCCAGTCATCTCGGTGCATGTTGCATACCTTGCTCAATGAATTCTCTAGAATCTTGTTGAAAGATTCGACCATTCCATTCTCTTGAGGATGATAGGGTGTCATATTCTTATGTTGGATCTGAAACTCGGTAGTAAGCTCAACAATCACTTTGTTAACTAAATGTGTACCTTGGTCACTTAGTAGTATCTTTCGGTATCCAAATCTGGTGACTATGTTTTCAAACAAAACCTTTACCGCAGTCGTAGCGGTACAATCTTTAACGGGCGAAGCTTCATCCCATCTGGTCAAATAGTCTATCGTAGTGATAATGCAGTGCATGCCAATTCTTTTTCTTGGTGGACTAATTGGTCCAATAAAATCAACTTCCCATTTGTCAAATTATTGAAGGGTTATTTGTGGCGCAAGTGGCATCTCGTTGTGGTGCAAGCATTTTCTTGTTCTCTGCCAGATATCACAACGATTGCAAAAGCTCTTAGTATCCGTACGTACGGTTTTCCACCATAGTCCTACTTGCAATATCTTGCGCACTATTTCTTTTCCATCCTAGTTCTCTCCCATGACACAAGCATGTGCTTCACTCATTACCCAAGGTCATTTATACTCAAAAACATAGTGGCGCAGTATTTCATCTACTCCTAGCTTACACAGATGTCTTGTGATCAATGTATAGTGAGCAGCTTTGACGACTAAATGTTTCTTCTCATTAGTTGACATTCCTTTAGGTGCATATCCTGTGCTCAAAAAGTGAATGCTTACATTAAACTCATGGTTATGATCATCCATCATGTGGATCAAAAATAGTTGCGCATCAAGCAAATTATCTTCTAGGTTGGTTTTCTCTNTCCTGTGCTCAAAAAGTGAATGCTTACATTAAACTCATGGTTATGATCATCCATCATGTGGATCAAAAATAGTTGCGCATCAAGCAAATTATCTTCTAGGTTGGTTTGCTCTTCACCAATTTCTATCTGTGACAGGTGGTCTAGCCCAACATTCAGTCGACCAGGTGTAACTATGATCTCAAATTCAAATTCTTGAAATAGGAGAAGCCATATACAGATATTCCCCCCCAACAATGGCTTGTTGACTAGGTATTTTAGCGCTGAATGGTCAGTGTACATCTGAAAATTCCCACCAAACACATAGTGTCTGAACTTTTGAAGTGCATAGACCATAGCGAGGCCTTCTCTTTCTGTCGTTGTGTAGTTCTTTTCTACTGTTGATATTTTTCTGCTAGAAAAGGAAATAGGGTGGTGTAGTGCACCCTCTCCTGGCTATGTCAAGACTATGCTAAGAAAAATAGAGGCCACGTTGACATGCACAAGGAACTCCTTCTTCCAGTCGGGGAACACAAGTATTTGCGTAGTGGCCATTGTGGTCGTCAATTTATCCAAGCTTTCCTAGAAAGTTATTGTCCATTGAAACTTTACGTCTTTCTTTACCAGTTTTTCCATAGGTGTAGTGATTGCTGCATATCCTCTGATGAACTTCCTGTAGTAGCATGTATGTCCTAGTACTGATCTGAGTTGCGTGATAGATGTAGGCGGTAGTAGGTCAAGAATGATCAGAATATTTGTTGGGTCAACCAAAATACCTTCACGAAACACAACATGACCCAACAACACACCAAACAGTTCACAAAATATACACTTCTTGGAAATAAGTGCAATCTGATGCTGGAAACAATGGGCCAGCATCATGCGCAGACTCTCAATGTGGTCTCTGACTAGACCAATCAGAGTCCAATCATCAAAGTATACCTCAAGAATTTTATGCATAAAATATTTAAAAGTAGAGACTGCCATTCTAGAAAAAATAGGAGGTGCATTCTTGAGTCCAAAGGGCATTACCGTATACTGGTAGCATCCCCACTCAGTGATGAAGTTCTTTTGTGGTGATCCTCCTTTGCGATTCAGACTTGATGATAGACATAGAATCCATCAGTGAATGAATACATCTCTTGTCCTTCAACGCTTTAAAGTACTTCATCTATAAATGGTGTTGGGAATGGATCATGTAAGCATGCATCATTTAGCTTCCTCAAGTTGACACAGATCCGTACTTCGCCAATTGTTTTCTTATCCTGGATCACTATAGGGCTAATCCACTTTGATTCTTCAACAAGTTAAATAATTCCTGCATCGAGCATGTGAACCAATTCTTCTTTTACCTTCTCTTTGTACCTGGGGTTCAACCTATAGGGTCGCAACTTAATGGGTTTAGCGACTGGTCGCAGGGGTATTTTCATCTCCCCTAGATCTCCCAATATCCCCTTTATCTCTGAAACATTGGTAGGGAATAGGTCCTGGTAGTTGTGGAGTAAGTTCGTGAACTTTACAACTGTATCTTCATCCCAATAATATCCTATATTAGTGAACTTTTGGTTCTCCGGAAATCTAATGTTTTCTTTTCTGATATTCAACGTCTTAAGGAATTGGTCACTTGAAATACCGGTTCCTTCTACTGCACATGTACCTTCTAATTATGGTATGTTTATGTTAGTCAGATCATTATGTGGGTCTCTAGCTAAATTGTAGAAATCCATCCATTGTTGAATGGTCACGATGTATTGGTGAGCATTGGCCTCCTTGACAGGCATTTCAGCAAATATCTTCTCCTTTATTATTTGAAGCACAGCATCAACTGNAATTGTAGAAATCCATCCATTGTTGAATGGTCACGATGTATTGGTGAGCATTGGCCTCCTTGACAGGCATTTCAGCAAATATCTTCTCCTTTATTATTTGAAGCGCAGCATCAACTGTAGGTTACTAGTCAACAAATTCAAATGTGTGCATAAAATTCTAAGTGATACCTTCCCAATATTGGGTTCCTTGTCGTAACTCCATATATGCATACCATATCCTAGGTGTCATTTCCAATGTATGTATGAAATGATGGACCCATTCCCATCGTGGGTATGCTGCAAATACAATTCAAAACTAGTTTATGTGTATAGCAGGGCTTGACAACCCTATGTACTTATAGCTAACGGTGGTGACTTCTTCCCCAAACCTGAATTCCATCAACCTTCTGCATTGTGGCCATTTTGCTANCTAGTTTATGTGTATAGCAGGGCTTGACAACCCTATGTACTTATAGCTAACGGTGGTGACTTCTTCCCCAAACCTGAATTCCATCAACCTTCTGCATTGTGGCCATTTTGTTATAAATTTCTTGTGTGTACCCCACCATCTAGCAAGAAAATCCTTGAGCACATGATCCAATGTAGACAAGTGTTGCGACTCGATGAAGAGTTCTTCAAACTCACTTAGGAAGGTTTTAAGGTTAGGTAAAACTTCGTAGGTGGGTATCTCTCTTAACTCATTTTCCACCCGTAGCATAGATCTTGTAAGCCTTGCGCATCTCCTCATAGAGAATTCATGTAGCCGATTTCTCCAGTTTTCCAAAGCCTCCCCTGAGTCAGATGTGTAGGAACTAGCACTCTTCTAGCTCAGGTTTCCATCCACTGTTGGATTGATGTAATCTTCTTGCATGGCAGTGACATTGTAGATCTAGTCAAGGTAGTCACCATGTCCCTCATTATAGGCAGGCTCAACGTATCTTTGTCCTTCCAAAGGGTCAATGGGAGACACTACCCTCATCTCATTATTCTCAAATGAGAGTATCCTTTTCTTGAAGTTGATAAACGGTTTGATTTTCTATGGCCGAATCTATTCCCACCAGCACGTGATATGGGTTTGTGTCATCAACAATGTTAATGACTTCAAAATATTCAAATGTGTGCAACCCTTCGATGTTGACAGGGACTTGAATCAACCTACCAATTAGGAGGACCCCTTTTCTTGATTGGCAAGTCGCAACTAGATAGGAGACAAGTCTAGGCGTGGCTTGCCCATACTTTCCCAAGTTTGTTGCATAAAAATATTAACGTCGGAACCCAAGTCTAAGATGATGTATTCCATGTCATAATCCCCTACCTACGTAGTCATTCTTAACTCACGTCCTATTTTGAATTTCTTTCCAACCTGGTTAAATTTCTTTTTAGGTTTTGGCTCTCTTGGTGTTTCTTCTGTCATTGCATGTAGCTCTGCAATAACAGCTTTGTCTTGTATTAGCACTAAGCAACTTGACAGGAAGGACTTGAGCTTACTAACCTTTTGTGGAGTCCTTTTTTGAAATATTTATTGCAAATATTTAGGCATCTCCCTAACTTCTTCTGATGTTTACGGTTAGTATGGATCCGCAAACTCATGTTGCACATCCATGAATACTTTCTTCTGTTTCTAGATGTTGAGTGGTAGCTTCTTCTTTGTCCGGTTGCAGCACCTCCTCATGTTATGACAGTGACATTCAGATCTCTTGGCTCAGTAGTAATCATCTGAACGTTCAAGTTTAGAATCAGGTTTGGGTTTGGATTCTGTGCAAGGTTAGGACCTGTGATGGTTCTAGCCTACCACTTTGTGATCAATTGGGGACATTGTTCCACATTATGGTCATGTCCCTTACAGTATGAACATGTTTTCATAGGTTCTAGGCAATCTCTGGCATAGTGAACTAGTTTTCCACAGTTATAGCATGTAACTTGACTCCTTCCTATACCAAATCCTCCTCCTCCTCCTCGGCCTATAAAGTTTCCACCACCCCTTCCTTGCAAGCGTGGCTGTAGTGGGGGGTACTGGTTCTGCTGATATTGCAACTGATAGTGATTTTGTTATGCATATGGGTGTTGTGATGCATACTGAGGCTGATACTAGTTCTGATATTGATTGGGTGGGAACTGCGTAGGTTGATACAATGGTTGCACTGGTTCATCCTGATCCTGAACCTCATTCTTCATTAAGTAAGTGTCAACCGTATTTTCCTTCAGGGGCTGGTATGCTCTGCAATCCTTCTCCTCATGCCCTACTCACTTGCAAAATTTACAAAATAGGTTTTCCAGGGTACTTACAACTTTTTTCAAGTATAAAAACTCCTCATTGCAATGCCCTCTATACTGACATATGGGACACCAGGGTTGTCCATGGCCATTTAATGGGTTTGGCGCACTAGATGAGACATAATTCATGAAGGTCAGATATTTATCCTTAGTGTGTCCTTGCATTCTACATTTTGTGCAACATAAGTCTTTGTGGGCTTCTTTTCCCTTCTTGATGTCCTGAAGTTGTATCATTATATTATCCAACTACGACTGAATTTGTACCATGCCTATGGCACCATCACCAATCGGTGACACTTCCAACTTCATTGTCAATTCTAACACTTTTGTATACGACTCGATCTTTTTTTGCATCAATGGACCTCGGATATGTGGTAACAGCACAACAATGAAACACTCTTTATGCTGAACATCTGATATCTGGAAACATACTTTGGCCATCAAAGTTTTAAATATTTGGTCAAACTCCCATACCATCTCTACCAATGCTTGTTTTATCTCCTTGATATCAGTGATACACTGTGAATCAGATTTAGGTTTCCTAAACTCGAAGACCATCGTGGCTCGTATCTCTTCGAGGGTCTTTTGTGATGCTCCTAAAGGTACTATGCAGTACTTCATAAACCAGTCCAACGCACGACCCCTTAGAGTTGTGATCATCTGTGATTTCTTTAATTCCACATTCTATACTAAACAAACCATCCATACAGCTTCACAGATGAACCAATATTACTTTGGATCCTCTGATCCATTTCAATTGAAGGCGGGCAACTGAATTTCTTCCCCAACCATTGATTTGGCATCAAGGTTATCTAATGCAGGATTTAACAGAGGTGTTCCCTCTTGCGTGCTAGTCGCAATACCAACACTCATTAGAGGAATTTTGACATCNACCATTGATTTGGCATCAAGGTTATCTAATGCAGGATTTAACAGAGGTGTTCCCTCTTGCGTGCTAGTCGCAATACCAACACTCATTAGAGGAATTTTGACGTCTAAAATGGGCCTCCTAAGGAAAATAATAAAATGATAGTTAAAATAATAAAATAATAGTTAAAATAATAAAATAATATTTTTAATTTTGGAGGAAAAAAGAAAAAAACTAGTTTTTGTGTTCGTATTTTTGACATATATCACTGTGTTTTTAATCAAATTTTGATTGGGGGAGCTTGTTGGATGTAGAATTTGATTCCGCATNGGAGGAAAAAAGAAAAAAACTAGTTTTTGTGTTCGTATTTTTGACATATATCACTGTGTTTTTAATCAAATTTTGATTGGGGGAGCTTGTTGGATGTAGAATTTGATTCTGCATCCAACGAATACCCACACTGCATACTTTTGACAGACCCCGCTACCCCAAAAATAATAAATACCTAAAAAAATGTGATGATGATGTCATCATCACATTTTTTCAGGTATTTATTGTTTTTGGGGTAGCAGGGTCCATCAAAAGTATGCAGTGTGAGTAATCATTGGAGGTGGAATGAAATTTCGCATCCAATGAGCTCTCCCAATTGAAATTCGAGTAAAAACACAAGGCGATATGTTGAAAATACGAACAAAAAAAGTAGTTTTTCTTATGACAAATATGTCAATTCAACCATTATGGTTGACTCATTTTATTGGAATTCTATTGGTTCTTGAATTCCAAATCACAAGAACTCATTGTTAGCACATTTTCTTATAAGGCCCATTTTAGACCCCAAGTTTCCTCTAATGATCAGTATTAATAACTCTTTTAGGAGATGAGGCTCTAGACCTTACCTCTGGCGATAATCTTGGTGTAATGTAGTTGCATCCTGACCTTGGTGTCTCAGGAGACTCTTCAGAGTCTTTTGGCTCTTCTGAAATCGGGCTATAGTCCCCTCTTCATTGCAAGATCCTTCCTCTACCTGCGACTGATGTTCGTGTTCACTTTCCTCAAACAAACTAGGAGTTCGTCGACCTTCCTCTTTCTTTCTCCTCTTCCCAAATATGAATCTCCTTCCACTCCTTAGGAATCCAGCCTCTAGTACAGGTTTTGTACTTCCTGAGAACATCTCAACTCACCATTTCCCATTTTCTTGATAGGTCATCTACGACATATCCTTCCTCCATGGGATGTGACTCAACTACTCAACTACAGGATACCCTTCTCATACATGAGCATCTTGATCCATGTACTGATAGATAACATATATCTTCTTTTGTGTCCTTGCAAAATTTTAATTTTAGACTCACTATACAGGGTTATAGCATCTACTTCAAACTCATTAATATTCTTGCAAAATATTGTCAACCCAAAAATCAACATCTCTAGAGATGGCGTTACTTGCATTAGTTACCTCGCAAACCAACTGATCACTCCATTCGATGGCTTCTCTACTCTAGAAATTTGTCTGCCTTCTNCCAAAAATCAACATCTCTAGAGATGGCGTTACTTGCATTAGTTACCTCGCAAACCAACTGATCACTCCATTCGATGGCTTCTCTACTCTAGAAATTTGTCTTCCTTCTTGCCAATCTTGACAACCACTCATGCAGTACAATGGGAAACTCTTCAAATAATGTCTCATGAATGTCAATGTATATGTACTGGTCTACCCAATTTTCTGCACTCAACTAAGATCATGTGCTTTCTTCTTGTGTGAATGCTAGCATCTTGGAATCTAGCTAGTCCTCTATATCGTTCTTTGTCAGATTCCACAACATTTCCCTCGAATCAAATGGTTAAGGGTCCCAGCAATAGACCCATTTATTGGCCTCTTTCTACTTCATGTCTTGACCTGTGGTTCAACAACAACACAATACCAACATGACACCAAAAGACATCGGCCCGACATAGCAAGCTCAATCGGCAACACCTGCGAAGTAGGCGCAGTCTCACCCGAGATATATTAATGCGTAACTTCTAGAACCATGTTTCCACAGTTTTCCAGGGATTATAGTCCCTTGGCGTGTGACCAAGGCGCTCGACAAAGGATATAGGATGGATTTTTACTACTGCATGACAACAGAATAGTGAGGCATCACGAATTGCGCATGGCACAACCTTGTCCTTACGGCCCTACAACTGGTGCAGCGCAGCTGATTCATTATACTCAACAGGTAGGGCGTGACTACACTTTTACTTAATGGTTTAACCATGAAATCATACATACCATTCCAACCAACCTTATGTACTCATTTTTGTACTAATAAAGAATATTGTGACATACATTCAACAGTAACTGTAATAATGCAAGGTAAGAAAGTATTCATATAGACATTTACCATTCAACAACATTCATCCATATAATACGAGAAATAACATGGAAACCCATCAGGGAAAAACAACCAAGGTGCTATTCGTCTAGCATGAGAAATGGATATAGCACCTTCTAGTCTGCAACTTGCATAATGGTCTTAGAATATGTCTTTTTGACTCAATATTTTTTCTCTCATGCTCTCTGGTTTATTCTTCTATCTACTCCTACTGATTTGCACACAGCCTGGATCAACTCTTCTACTTTACTATCTGCGCACTTAGCTACAAATTACTCTACTACTAGCAGTGTGTGCACATAGCTGTAAGATTCGTAGCTCAATAGCCTTCAAGTTCTACTGTCCATCCACTTACTGAACTTACATAACCTTCTGAACCCTTATACCGAGTGGGTTTCTCCTACTTATAGTACCTACGAGACCACACAGAGTCGACTGAGTACAACTTAGTTATTACAGACTCAAAAAATTACAAAAATATCTCTGCTACATAAATTTCGGCCCATACTTAGCCGTGAAAGTCCTAGAAGACATTAACCATAGCTTTAACTAGCCATGGAAACATCTTTCAGGTCATCTATACTGGTCATAACTAGCTGCAAAAATTGTCCTTCCTTCTTCCATTGGTTCGTCCTTCTGCAGTCTTCCTTGAATTCCACCTATCCAACTTTAAATATTCTATCTGCCTCTCCCTTTGACTCAGATCTTCCTTCCTCATCACAGCTATCCTAGTCGCAACTTCTTCCCATGCTTAGCCTTCCTTTTCTCTGTCGCACACATGTTTTTCCTTCTTGTGTCAGTTCCTTCGTTCTTTTATTGACCTATTTTTATCCTATCGCACGCATGTTTTTCCTCTTTTGGTTGCACATCTAATTTATCCTTGTGCACTTTTCCTGGCCCAATAGGCCCCCAACACTCACATGTGGCTCATCCCGAGCCACTAAGAAAAAAGGGACTTCTTTGCAAAAATGGTTTGCCGCAAAAATTTCATGTTTTTTCCCCAAAACTTATGTTTCTAGTGTAGAATCAGACTGAGCGGGAGGACCAACCTTGTCCTAGAATTCCTTCACCATCTGTTGCACTCTCGAAACTTCCACTATGACTTCCTTTTCTTGTGCGACCAACTTCTCTACATAGTTGAAACTGATATGTTATGACGGTTCTGCTTCTAGTGATTGTGCTATTTGCTGAAGCTTCTGCTGCACAGGATGAATAAGG
>LPNX010073408.1:0-24075 GCA_001517045.1 Pseudotsuga menziesii | reverse complement strand
AAAGTTTATGAATGTAATATACTCTAAGGATGTAAGAAAAAAACCGTTGCGTATGTATAATAAACAGGTCTATGATGTTAAAAGATGAAAAGGCCTAATAAAATGAACAGAACCGGAAGAAACTAAAAATAAATAAAACCCAAGTAACCACGTACAAAAAGCACATTGATGCTAAGAAGATCTCCCTGCTAGGAAAACAGAAATCAGAATGAAACGTTTCAATAATCATCCCTCAAGTTTTTTCTTCATTTGGAGCAACGTCACTACTGACTTTTTTCTCCCCTTTCCTCTTCTCTTTGAAAATTCATCCATTTTCCGCTGAAGCGTCTCACTTGTTTTATTGTCAACTAATGTATTTCTCTTAGCACTTATATGAATAAGCTCATCTGTGTTCATTGATTTTTCCTTAGGTGGATGAAAAGGCTTCAAATTTTTCAGTAGTTCACTAGGTATATTCTCCCACTCTGAAAAGAATTCAAGTCCAGTGGCAGAGGAAATCCATGGTGATAGAGGTTCATTTAAATCTTCTAGCTTCATCGCAAATTCGTATAACGAACTTCCGGTGTCTTCCTTTAGCTTCGGGTCATTGGGATTGATGAATAAGGGTCTATATCCAGAATAGAGTACATTTGTGGTCATGTCACTCTGCTTTAAATGTGAGGTGGATGGTACTCTTGGTAGCCACGAAAAATCGCTTCTTTTCTTTTTTAAATGAGAACCTCTTACATCGCTATGTTCTTTCTTTGTGATTGTCTTGTTTTGCTTTATAAGTGGTGCAGTATGTTCGTGTTCCGGGGGTTGACGATGGTACGCTGCCTTTTTACTGCCCTTTTTTCTTTTGGATTTCATTTGATTTTTAGATAGTAAAGACTGGTTATTTAAGAACGTAAAGGAAGACTGAAATCTTCTAGAAGTGAGAACTATTCCTGAAGAAATGGCATTGTTCCTTGATAAAGGCGAAATAAATGGACGAGCTAGCTTCAACATAGTTTATCGTCCGACTTTGCGTTCTGACCTGCTGAATATACGATTAGTAGTTTTAAAAGCACCTTTATAGTGTTCGACAGCAAGGAGTGCTATATCTAGCGGGTGTTTGTGTACGTATGACGGAATAAGTTAAAGAAACATCTAAGTTATTTAAATAGTTGCTATAACTACCCTTTGGGATAAACGATTCTGATATTGCGAGCGAAAAAAAGAAACGGTAGACAGAATAGGCGTTTGTTATCGTCGATGGTGATAAAAGGCGATATCGCCATTAAGGTAAACAATTATTATGATTATGGTTCTTATGGTTGATACGTTGATTTATATTAATATTAGTGAATGCAAACTTATGTTATTATATATTTTTAAATTTTCATACCGACAGGAAGAGTCAATGACCTCTTGACCACACCTGTTGGTAGCGATATAATGCTGTTTGAGTAGGCAGAATTTAGCATAGCAAATGGAGATCTTAACGTAATACTCAAATCGCTTTGTTTTCTCATCGGACTTAATTCCGCTAATTCGTCTACCTCTTTTGCCAAATTTCTTCCTTCTCCTTCTTTTCTTTTTTCTTCTTCTTCTTCATCATCATCTTCTTCTTCTTCTTCTTCTTCTTCTTCTTCATCATCTTCATCTTCATCTTCATCTTCTTCTTCTTCCTCGTCGACCCTTACTGAAACGCCATCAAATATTTGGGAGGAGCTACCATCAGCCTCATATTCAGTTAATAGAAAATCGACAAGATCTTCGTAGATAGTTGAGTTTGTTTCTGCTGATTTATTCATATAAACAACGTTGCTCTTATGATTTTGTATGCGAGCAATTTGTACCCTGAGCATAATTCTTTGAGCAATCACGGTGCTTAAATAATGTTTCATCAANGAGCATAATTCTTTGAGCAATTACGGTGCTTAAATAATGTTTCATCAAATTGTAACTCTCTTCATTTGAAGTTTCCTCATTATTTGCATTCACATTTTGAATTTCATTGTTGCATTCAACTCTGTCCTTATTATCTACTTCCGTTGTCTCCATTGCATCCGCATAATTAGAGTAGCTTTCAGATGATTCTCTGTCATAATCAGATGAGCAAACGCTATTAACGGGAGATAATTCTCTCATAGAACTAGTATCAATTACATATTCGTCTTCCTCTTTAATAGAATATCGATTCATGGATAACGGAATAACTTTATTTTCTACCACAATTGATGGCTGTCTTGCAATTGCATTTAGGGCCGTCGATGGTTTTGACCTTACCAATCTTGACCTCGAGTACATGCTGCTGTTGCGAGTGACTGCATGACTAACATTATCCGGTACAGAAATGAAGGAGTTTTTATTGTTTGCCGGTGTCATAGTGGCAGATGCGGTTAGGATGGATGCAGCCCTTCTAATAGAGGAATTTGTTCTTCTCAATGATGGAGTATAGCTTACCAAAGGACTCCTTGGGGTGTTTGATCCAACTTTGGAATCTTCGGATTGGGGATGGTTTGCTTTAAATTTCGTATCAACTGTCAAAGGTTTAGTCTTTTTTTGTGGAGCCAATACAGGTACTAAGGATTTTGATGAGATCGACCGTTGTAAATTAGAGACGTATCTCTGCGATTTTTTTTGACGCGGAGTAGAGTTGCTGTTACTGTTGACTAGATTCGTCCCTCTTTTTTTTGACTTGTTGTTAATGTTTGCTTTAGATTTAGTGGTTTTGGAATTCGTGGCGGAGGGGACTTTTTGAACATTATATGAAAACAGTCTTCTTCTTAAAACTAGCCGTAATTTCCGTAACTTTTTCTTTATCTTGATTCCCAATGAGGTGAAATAATATAAGAGTCCGCCCTTACATCTAATAGCTTTTGATCGTTTTAGAGAACAACGACTGCTACTTGATTTACTGCTGACACTTGAACTATACCTGGAATTGGAAAACCTCGAGGATTCAACTCGTCTTATGGTCGGAACTCTGTTTAGCTTTTTTTTAGGTTTCGGTACTACGCTATTGTTTAATTCGATAGTTTTTATATCCTTTTCCATGTTTAATTTGGTCATCGGTTTGGCTTCTTGGGTCGACGGCAGAATGGCGCTTTTAGATGTCGATTTCCTTGGTAATAACGATGATGCTGATGACGGCGCGATATCGTAGGAAACATTATCTGCTGTTGGGATAGTCTGGAATGCCGTTGAGATTGAGCCAGTTACGTTTCCCTCTGGAATAGCTTCCATTGAATGTAACTGGTTTTTAACTACACTTGAGCTGCTATAATGAAGAGAGTCATTTCCTGGGAAGTCATGAGAAGCAAAAAAGTCACTTTTGTTCGAGTCTGAGGAAGTTAATCTAGCGGTTTCATTTTGATTGATTACAATACGTGGTGAAGATGTAGTATTGTCAGAAATGTTAGCAAATGAATAATATCCATTTGATGAATAACCGGAATTTGTATTTGTATTGGAAGTGGACGTATAGTCTGATAATATTTGAGAGTTTCCGTCTTCATCGCGAGAAACTCCATTTTCTGCTGCAAACACATCATTTAAAAGATGATGATTATTCAAATGGTACTCTTCTAGCGTTCCTCTTGGTAAACTTTCGTTAGACGGGAATTTAAAATCCATTTGATCGCCTCTAAACGACTTGGTTTTTGTCCTTATTGGAGCTCTGATGATCATTCCGTATGATATATAATGTTGTGATAATAAGCCAAATTTATTTGAGCACTATTGTTAAGTTAATTGTTCTTGTTTTACTTGTTAAGCCGTTAAGTTGTCAACCGAATTATCAAGCACTTAAATCTATATATACAACATATTTGTACAAGAATTGATGACCTGCTAAAAGCCCAGCAATCTGGTTCTCCCAGTTGAACATGTTTAAGGATAGGCATATCGACTTCTTTATCTCACTAACCGAAATATTGAATTGCCTGTGTAATGAATGGCTGGAGCAGCCTTTTTTTTATCTTCGCCAGCCATCGCTTTTTTTGAATATTTTCCACATGAAAACAATGTATGAAAAATTCTAAGGCATCGCACCAAACTATATGAAGGGGAAGTGAGTTATTCCGCAAACAGCGAGTAAGTTTTTCGTTGTATTGATTGCCTATATTATATACCGTGTTGTGGGGCAACAGTCAGAAATAGAAGAAAAAATTTTTGTTGATTTAACTGAAGTAATGGGAAGGACATTTATTCATGCTTCGAAAATAAAACATGCGGCACGCAAAAGAAAACATCATTCCAACTTTAGAACTCTGATCAAATTATTGAACAATGATGCCTATAAGATAGAATCATCAAAACCGTTGAAAAATGGTAAACTTTTCAAATACTGGAGAAATAGGCGTAGATTGTTTTCAAAGATAGATTCGGCGTCGATATATATGACTGATGAGCTGTGGTTCAGTGTGACGCCCGAAAGAATTGCCTGCTTCCTGGCAAATTTTGTTAAGGCATGCATGCCAAATGCCGAAAGAATACTGGATGTTTTCTGTGGTGGGGGCGGGAACACCATACAATTTGCCATGCAATTTCCTTACGTCTATGGAGTGGACTACAGTATTGAACACATATATTGTACTGCGAAAAACGCCCAAAGCTACGGTGTGGACGACAGAATATGGCTGAAGCGGGGATCCTGGAAAAAGCTAGTCTCTAAGCAGAAACTTTCCAAAATAAAGTACGACTGTGTATTTGGATCACCCCCGTGGGGTGGTCCAGAATACTTAAGAAACGATGTGTATGACTTAGAGCAACATCTAAAGCCTATGGGGATTACCAAGATGTTGAAAAGTTTTCTTAAACTAAGCCCTAATGTGATTATGTTTTTGCCAAGGAACTCTGATTTGAACCAGCTTTCTCGAGCTACGAGGAAAGTACTAGGTCCATTTGCCAAATGTAAAGTATTATATGTAAAGGAGAATGGATATATGAAAGGAATATTTTGCATGTGGGGGGAATGCTTTTTTAACTATGAACCAGCAAGTACGGAGAATAGTCGAAGGGAGTCGTCCGAAAAGGAAGAGCTGAGTTCTGAAAACGAAGAGCTCTCGAAAAGAGAAAAGCATGAATCCACAACAACGACCAAAAATAATACTGTAGACATTTACGACGTAAATGGTTAAACACTTGTTCAAGTTGAATCGTATGATAGAAAATGCAATGACTATGTTATGAATGTATATATAGCACATAAAGAGGATCGCTTACGTGAATTTGGGAATAATTAAAACGTTCTTTTAGCTGCGGCTGCTCGTCGATAGGAGTGATAACAAATTAAGAATTAGAAGGGATGTCTTTTTTTTCTACCAGCAAGTTGCCACGCGCTTCAGACTTTAGAAGAGGTAGTAGCAATCCCTTCGAATGAGGTTCGATTATATCTCTCACCATTCCACGATTTATCACGGAAATACCATTCAAAAATAAATAAGGCGACTGAATGGATTCCAAGGCAGCACTAGTATCGATATTTAGTTTATTTTGTTTGATATACTTTTCTAATTCATAGCCATGAGAGTGTTTTTCCAAATCAACAGTGGCCAATTCGGGTGAAATCTCAAATTCTCTTTGTAATAGATTTTTTAAGAAAATGGAGTCTGCTTGTGATGATTTAATGAATAATACCGCTGGAGAGGTTCTTATTATATCTAGAAAATCTGTTCTAGGGTCGAATTTTTTGTGATCGCAGTTTTTCTGCAAGGCCAGAGAAGATGACCGTGGATGTAGTGTTGTTGTGGTCGTCGCCGTCACGACATTATCAGTTTGGAACGATCGTGAAGAAAACTTTGATGTAGCTTTGGATGAGGGTTCTGGGATGTCGACTTCAACCTCGCTTTGAATATTTGAAATTTCTTCTTTGACTTTTTGGAAATTTAGTTCATTTTCATTACTTAGAAAACTGTCTGCTGTCTTTAATAAGTTTGGCAACTTGTAAACGAACTTCTTTTCACTTTCTTCCTCACTATTTTTTTTGTTTTCGCTAGGGTCAGCAGAGTTGTAGAATTCCAAGGAGTCATTCCATGTAAGTAGTAAGAAGCTAAATACGCCAAGCAAAACGAGTGTTAGCGATATTATTCTCGTACTTCTCTTGATTGCTGTGTGCTTTTTCAAAACTGATGAATCCGCTATCATCTTTAACTGTTATTTTCCTTTTTTTAATTGCTCTTTACTGTTCTTGGAACAAGAGATTATGAAGTCTATAAAAGAACATATATATAAGTATTTAAGAGATAAGCCTGATTCAAAGACGTTTGCAAGTTTCAGTCACTTGGCCTTAACAATCTTTATATATTAATCCCTTTAGTACCTGCACAATTAAGGCCGAGACAGACTCGAAACAACCCCAAAACTTCTTGATCTTTATTAGCTGATGCCAAATTTTTTGGTACCACACTGAAACGAACTTCGTAAATCCATTATTTGTGTATTTTCTTAACGAGAAGTGCCTAAAAACTGCCTTTTATGCGCTGTCTTCTGAGAATAGATCCCGTTCAAGGCAAGCGCCGGGCAAGCGGAGGCGCAGTCTACAGAACAATCCGCACAAGGAAAAAAGCACCCGAGATCTGGGACCCTCACCTAATCATTTATCGTTATCCACGACAGGGTGCGGTGATTGCTGTGTATTAATGAGTGGTTTCAAAGCCCTATCCCGCAGTCGTTTGGCACTCTGCAGGGCCTCAATCATTTTATCCTTCCTCTCGAGCATCTTCTGTAATTCGATCACTTCAGTGCCGTCACACCCAGTTAGCGACATTGCAGTATGACCACTTTTTTCTAGCGCCATGATCTTGTCTTCAAGTTTTTGAGTGTATTTCCTATATTGCCTTATTTGTGATTCCAAACCTTGGAACTTTGTTTCCAAAAGGGTGCCGACCTCAAAGGGAAGCATTTCTACAATTTCCATAATCTCAGAATCTTGCAAATCAACCACATCTTTATCTAGTAGTTTTTCACAATTCTCTAGTTTATATTTTAATACTCGATTCTCCGCTCTCATTAGAGCCAAATTCGGATCACCATCATTGCCGGTGGCTTTAATGTCTTTATAAGTACTTTCATTGGAAGATTTGGTTAAGGGCTCGCCAATGTTTGAACGGTTCTTCAATTCAGAGATCATCCTACGTTGTTCTTCCAATTGGCGTCTCAGTAGCTCAATGGTGCGATCTTTATCTCCATCGTTATTCCCGTTACTGATGATGGATTTTTTGGATACATGAAGTGCGACGTTTTTCGCTCTTGATGCAAACCTCAGCGTATTCATAGTTTCCGCTGCCGCATCATTTCTGGTGTCGACTGTACATATCGTTGTCACTATGCTGTCACCGCTTAGTGCCGGTTGCAATAATCTAGTCAATTTAGAATCACGATATGGAATGTGGTTGCTTGGGCTAGTGCCGTTATTGGTAGCATTTCCACTACTGCTGCTACTGCCACTTGCAGATGGCGAGGGAATGTTTGAGCCTACTGAGTTCATCTTGTCGGCACTGAGTTTGGATATCACAGTCCCCAAAGCAAGTAAGGATTTGTTGATGAATGAACCTTCCTTTCTCCTCTCTTGTTGCCCCGTAGCCCTTTCCGAACCTGCTAGGTCACACAACGACAATGTACTCGATCTTGAGGTGCCGTTCTTTACGTCTGTACTCGTTAAACGAATCAGTACAATGGCATGAGATCGTGAGCTTCTTGCATTGTAATCAGTTTCGCCAATTTTCCTACTTTTGTCACCAATTGCAATCCACCTCAATAATTCTTCACTACTTTCACATCTTCTTTCGGTGAGACCGATAACTTTGACCCCATACTGAGAGTCATCTCTGATTTTTAATTCTACGCCCAATCCATTGCTGTTGCTCTTGCTCATATATAACCTTGAAGGAGTACTGATCCTACTACCGGATTCTTCTAATCCGCTTTCTAAAAGGTCGTAAATCCTTTCATTGTAAATTTCGAGGTACGATATTATAACGTCGAACTTTTTATCGCCATTCATTGATTGTTCCATGATATTGGTAAATAAATACGACACAGATAAAGGAATTAGGCCTAGCTCTTGTTCATTTCCGCTCATTGTAAACGTTTTACCTGACCCGGTCATACCGTACGCAAATATGGTGGCATTAAACCCCATCAATAACTTATCAATCATTGGTTTACTGGTTCTTTCATAAACTTCCAAATTAGTGCAATGGGAAGCAAAAACATGATCGAACTTGAACTCTCCAATTTCTTCATGCACTATTGTTTTGTCATTAGTAATAAACCAGGGGTCTCTAACAAATGTATTGCTACCGTGATGTGAGTTGGATCTTGGTTGAGAGTACCTGGGCGATTTTAGCCCCACATGGTCACGGGAAGTTCCAACGCTCCGTGGTTTCGGCCGGATGGTCACAGTGATTGACCCAGTATATGTATCGTTTTTTCTCGAGTTGTTGTTAATACTGTCGCTCCGCCTGATCCTTATCCTACCTGGGTGAAGGAAGGGATCGGATTTGGCTGATACGGATCTTAGTGGGGAGTTACTTCTAGTGGAAGATGCAGAAATCGACTGAGAACCCGAATTAGAGGTGCTCCGTATGGAGTTTCTTGTCAGATTAGAAAACGATGAAGTTGATCGTACAGAGGGCGATTGTGGGATATTACTTGAACCAGAACTAGACCTCGTTGATGGCCTCCTTAAGCTTGGGCTCATTTTTTGAATCATCAATGGTGGTATTATGGTAAGAATTTTATCAAGTGTTCTATGTTTGCCTTGATTTCAAATGTTTCTAGAGCGCAGCCTGTGAATCTCTGCAGCCTATTTCTTTTTATTTTTCGCTTCTGCTTACATTGCTTTATTATCAATTGTTCCGCTATTGGAAAAGGATAAACAAGGAAATTCTCGAGCCGCATCATCGGGCTACCCGCATATAATGACATTATGGGCAGCAGCATAGAACAATGGATTCTAAAACTGAGGACAAGATGGTTTGTCTTGTTTTTTTTTTTTAAATATACTATAGTTTTTTTTATTGTTATCTACTTATAAAAGCTCTCTAGATGGCAGAAAAGGATAGGGCGGAGAAGTAAGAAAAGTTTAGCTCAAATTGCTTTGGCCAAACCAACCGCATTGTTGCCCAAATCGTAAATAGAATAGTATTTACGCAAGAAGGCATCACCAACGATGGCCAGTGGGCCAACAGGTTCTGGGAAATCCATTGGTGTAATTGCAGAGATACAGGAGCCTGAAACTTCAAGCGTGTAATCGTATGGCCCAATAGTGAAGTTGTAGCCATTGAAGTTGAAAATCAGATCAGGTAGATTGTCTCTGGTGTTACAGTCTAGAGTATATTGACCGGTCCAACCCTTCTTGGCACCAATTTCAGCATTAATCATTTCAGCTAATCCTGATGGCAAGGTAATCAAAGAAGTACCAGTATCGATGGCGGCACCATGGCTCTCCAATTCGGCGTACTCGTCGCCTAAACCGATACCTTCAAACTTGACTTCCCAGTAAGCCTTACGACGAACAGGTAACCAAGTGATATCGCCCTTGAACTTAGACTCGTCAATACCACCAAAGGTGGCTTCACCGCCATTTTCAGTATCCTTTGAAGTGTCTCCCAAATAAAAGGCAAATTTCTTTTCGTCCAACAAATCTTGTTGAATGGCGTTGTAAAATGGAGGGACCACCTTATCAACAGAAATGGTATCGTAACCCAAACCCAAAATACCATCGAACTTGCCAAATGCAAATGTTAAGCCCGGCTCGCTGGTAGCCTCAGCGAAGTCTTGTTTTGGAATGGTCAAATCCCCGATGGACAAAGTGTCTTGAGAAATGTAACCTTCCAAAGAACCAGTACCATATTGAATGGCAAATTCAGTACCATTAGCTTTGTAGCTTGATGAAGCTTCATGATCGTATTTAGAATGTAGGAAACAAGCCAACGAACCACATTCGTTACTTGGAACCCAAAGGTTTGAAGAACCAGTATCCAAAATAACCTTGAAGTTTTGAGGTGGAGTACCCAAAGTAATGTCAGTGTAATATTGTGCGTTCAAGTAATTTGTCAATGGAACATCGTGACCACCTTCAGTGAAGAAAGGATGCTCCCTAGAAAAAACAACTTCGGGGTTAGCTTTCTCAAATTGAGTCAAGTACTTTTGGCCTAAATGAGCTAAATGTTGCTCGAAAGTGACTTCTTTCATCTCATCGGACAACTCGTGTTTATAAATTTTAGCCTTGTGGACTTTTGCAGCAACTTGGTTGGCGCTGACCAACAACAAGGCCAATGGCAATAATGCTTTCAAGCTGAACATGTTAGTTTTGGTTTTTGTTTGAATTTTATTTGGATTAAATACTAGGTCACTAGGCTTTTTTTTTTCTTTTCTTATAGAATTCTAATAGAAAAAACTTTTTAAGAATACAGTAGGGTGAGATATACTTTTTGTTATTCTTCCCTTACGTGGTAGGCTTCTCAAATAAAAATAGAAAAGACCACTAAAATTTGATTATAAAGGCTTGGCTCAAAAAAGAAGAAGGTGGAATGAATAAATAGCAGCGAATTACCCAAACTTCTTTACTCTGTTCCCTTAACCAGTTGATAAGAGGTTACGAAGTACGGAAGTATGGCTTTTTATATAAATCCTAAAAAGGGCCGCCTCCGCCCCTTAATCCATCGACACCCGCAAATGAAATATAGTACCCGGAAGGCACAAGACGGGTTACAGCCTCTCCATAGATACAATAACCGCTTTTGGTTATAGAAATAATCAGACCTCAGCAAATACAATTGAGGAGCTCAAGATATTGAAAACGGATTAACAAACTTTTTAAAATTATTTATGAGCTTGTTGTACCACATCAAGCAGGATTATGTTTTTTTCAGAACTTCTTTTTCTGATTCAAAAATTCATTAAGCATAACTAAAACTGAAAATCAAAACTTATTAATATACAAAAATCTATATATTTCAAAATGTAAATCGTATCAAAACGTCACTCTATATGTAATAAAACCCCAAAAAGTTATGAATAGATGAATTCTGAGTATTGGTATCTACCATCTTCTCTCTTAAAAAGGGGCAGCATTTTCTATGGGTATTTGTCCTTGGTTACGAAAATTGCAAATTCTCGGGGCCTTTTGAGGTTTGGTCCAATTTTGCCCTTTTAACCTTCTTACTAGGATCAATTTGTGATTGCGATAAACTTACCGAATGTATTCTCTTCAAAATGTTCCCCGTATTCGCATTAATCGGTGACTCTACCAAGTCGTTTAGTACCGAATTATTGCCGTTATTATTTGTATCGCTAACTGGCGGCTTCTTAGCCGACATTGATGAAGAAGAAGCCGAGGGTTGATTTGCACGTTGAGCTGCCATCATCTGGGTTAACTTTTTCACCAAATCTTTTTCTTCGGCTGTTTGCTTAAGTACTACTCTTTGTTCTTGTAACATACCTAATCCCTCGTTAAACAGACCTGTAGTATCGTTAATTTCCACTTTAAAGCCAATGACAAATTTATTGTTTTTATCCCAAATGATCTTGATTTCATCTCCGTCTTGTAAAAGGAATTTCGTACCCTGTATCATGCGGTTATTATTTAAATAGCTCACATTAGTTCCGGTGTGGCAATACCAAATATCATCTAAACCTTGTGCCGGAGATTCATACATGCTTTTGCCTACAGCATGCCTCTTTTTGAAAATGAAGCAATGAACTCGAGACAACCTATTGTCTTCAATTTTACAATTGCAATCCTCGGATCTACCAATGAAAAATGGATTCACACCTTGCTGAATCTCCAGGCTTTCTTGAATAATGCTGTCAGGCAATGGTTGTAAAGTTAAAAACCTACCATTACCCTTTTTCTTTGAGCTCTTGACATTCTCAGTATTATTGGAATGTAAAAGTTTTTGTTCTCTAGTTTCTGCTTCAATGCTTTTGGGCTGTGTATATCGAATAGGGGCGTGTGCGGGTATTTTAAATCCTTGAATTTTTCCATCTTGGTCTTCCTGATCCTGTTCTTGAAGTTGTTGCTCCATTTGTAATTTCCTTTGCGCTTTGACGAATTCGTATTGAGCATCGTCCATATTTTCTAATAATTTCTGCTGCGACAACGATTGTGATAAGGATATTTGTGAAAAATCACCATATGATTGTGAGCCCAATGGACTCATCTTGATCCAGGGATGATTCAAGGCTTTTGCAGCTGTCGACCTATTATTTGGATCCACCTGTAACAATGAATCTATGAAATCTCTTGCTTCTTCAGATATCCGGAAATCTTTGAGGGGCCCTTCATGATATGAGCCTCTTCCAATCTGTTTATATAACTGGTCCTGTGTGCTACCACTAAAAGGTAAGTGGCCCGTTAGGATAACATACACAAGACATCCCATTGACCACATATCCACTAACGAAGAGTACTCATTCCTTTCTTCGTATTCATCAGGAGATACGGATGTATCTTTACCTCTGATGACTTCAGGTGCCACATATGCCAAAGTGCCACAGAAGGTTTTCATAAAAGACCCATTTCCTTGTACTTTTGCCAGACCAAAGTCGGTTATCTTTACCAATACAGGATCGTCTTGTTCAATAAGAATATTATCGGGCTTTAGGTCACGATGGCTGATGCCCATAGAGTGGATGTATTTTATTGCTGTGAGTATCTGCCTGGATATCTCCCTCCCAGCATCTTCTCCAACCGCACCATGAGCAGCAACAAAATCCATTAAGTCACCACCAGAAACGAACTCCATCACCATATAATAACTCTCAGTATCTTCATAAAATCCTTTCAATCGTACTATCCTTGGATGATTGAGCTTTTGCAATACTTCTAACTCTCTTGTCACACCATCCATATTGCCTATTACTTTGCGTTTACTTATAATCTTCACCGCGAATGTTTTCCCAGTAGTTCTTTCAATGGCTTTCTTTACTGTGGCAAATGCACCCTGGCCCACCACTTCGTCAATAATCGAAAAATCCTTAAAAATACCAGTCTTGTTGGCCACAATTGATGATGCAGTAGATGATGTAAGACCAGGAGAAGCTATTTTAGAGGTATTTTTCAGGTTAGATCTTATGCGGTCAACTTTGTTCTGCTCGAGGCTCTGCTTAAATTTGTCGTTTATGAAAATGACCAGAGATAAAATATCTGATTCCACACCTACACCAACAGTTATTTCATCACCTTGAGACAATAACTGATTGCTGTTCTTCTCGACTTTTTGCCCGTTTAACCAGGTCCCATTAGTGGAAATGTCATTCAATAAAAGGTTACCGTCTTCTCCTAGTAGTATTTGGAAATGCTTATTTGACAGTCTTGAAATGTTTCCTAAATGATAGTCACAGGCTGGGTTTCTACCAAATGTCCAAACTTTCTTTATGGATCGTTTTTCCTTAAGCACTTGTGAAATATCAGCTGACAAATCTCGGATGGGAATTTGACCCGTGGTACAAATGACCCTGCACACAATGTTTTCGCCGATCTGTTCTTGAGAGAACTTCTCAATCAAAAACCTTTGAGTAGCCTGCGTGGATTGCTGTGTGGGTTGTGTAATATTTTCCATTTTTAGTTGATGTTGTGTAACACTATCTTTTCTCACTATTCTCTCTTTTAAAGCTAAAGAAAATCGAATGCATATACAAAATTAGTTTGTCTTCCAATAATCTCTACCGTCCTTTTCTGCTTTCTTACCTTTTCTTGATCTGAGATTTCAAAATGGTAACTTTGGTACCCTTTATCTTCTCAACCTGTACCTTTATTCTATAAATGTTTTCATTTCCAAGTCTACCCACGGTGATGATTTTTCTGCCAATTTTACGCGTCACTCCCGTTGCCGTATCAACGCGTCCACACCACCTCACCCTCGAAATGAAAATAAATATGTTAATAGATGCCAGTTTCATTGACATCTGTGACAAACACTTTCCGGCTTAATTAAAAGGGAGCAGGCTATTAATGCACCAACCAAACAAATGATGGCTCACCTCACGCTGAAATCTCATCTAATAAAGGAAGAATTACTTTGGCATGCTTTATCTCCGTCCTATAGTTGCCGATATTGCGGTAGATAATACAATATCATTCTAAAAGTACCATCTAGGTAGGTGCTGAGCGAACCAATAAGTAAGTTTTTGTTTTTTCTCAGTGTTTGCTTTGAATTTACATTAAAATACGTTGTTTTGGACGTACTACAATAGCCGCCATAATAGCTTTTCGGGTAACTTTTACACTCTTCCCTCTCTTTCACGTGAGAAAGCACAGAATAAAATCCTAACGGATGTGATAGAACAAAAGGGATATCAATGACAAGAGAGAGGTACTTTATGTTAGTCGCTTGTGCAGAAAGAACAGTCCATAAACAACAATCCGTAAAGAACAATATAAATATTTAGAAAAAGATGTTGCCAGAAAAGAGACTATTGACTCCAGACGATATGAAACTATGGGAAGAATCCCCAACAAGAGCTCATTTCACTAAATTTATTATAGATTTGGCTGAATCTGTCAAAGGACACGAGAATTCTCAGTACAAAGAACCAATATCGGAGTCAATAAACAGTATGATGAACTTGCTTTCGCAAATAAAAGATATCACTCAGAAGCACCCAGTAATAAAGGATGCAGATAGCTCGAGATTTGGTAAGGTTGAGTTTAGGGACTTTTATGACGAAGTTTCACGGAATTCCAGGAAGATCTTACGTTCCGAATTTCCCTCTCTCACAGATGAGCAGTTGGAACAATTATCGATTTATCTAGATGAATCATGGGGAAATAAAAGAAGAATTGATTATGGTTCAGGTCATGAATTAAATTTCATGTGTTTACTTTATGGACTCTATAGTTATGGAATATTCAATCTTTCAAACGATTCAACTAACCTCGTGCTGAAAGTTTTTATAGAATACCTTAAAATAATGAGGATACTAGAAACTAAATATTGGCTTGAGCCTGCGGGCTCTCATGGTGTTTGGGGATTAGATGATTATCATTTCCTTCCATTTCTATTTGGTGCCTTCCAATTAACCACCCACAAGCACTTAAAGCCGATATCAATTCACAATAATGAGCTCGTAGAAATGTTCGCTCATCGGTACTTATATTTTGGTTGTATCGCTTTTATTAACAAGGTCAAGTCATCCGCCTCCTTGAGATGGCATTCTCCTATGCTAGATGACATCAGCGGTGTAAAGACTTGGTCAAAAGTTGCTGAAGGGATGATAAAAATGTATAAAGCCGAAGTCCTTAGTAAATTGCCCATCATGCAACATTTTTACTTTAGCGAGTTTTTGCCTTGTCCGGATGGTGTATCTCCACCAAGAGGCCACATACATGATGGGACTGATAAGGATGATGAGTGCAATTTTGAAGGACATGTTCATACTACTTGGGGAGATTGCTGTGGTATAAAGTTACCGAGCGCTATTGCGGCTACTGAGATGAATAAAAAACATCATAAACCAATACCTTTTGATTAGGAAAAGTCCATTTATAGATGCTATCTCATTGTATATACACGTATACAGGGTACGTACTTTTTCCATCTACTCCCACTAAAATCTTTTGGCGCTTAAGTTGGGGTTCCACGCTAGCCCCGGTTCTGACTCTTTTGTAGCCGTCTCATCCTGTTTCCAAATCTTTATGCTTTTGTCTGCTTCTCCAGTGATTAATCTTAAACCTGTTTTATCGAAAGTGCTACAAAGAACACTCCGTTCACCTTCCAGAGAGCCTACCATTTCTCTCGTGGCCAACGATTGGTATTTGTGACCAGACTTATAATCATAAAAGGAAAGCACACCATTGTCACCGCCAGCGAATAATACATCATCTTGATTAATGCTTAAAGTATTGATTATGCCTGTCTTTTCAGACTCAAAATTGGTGAGTAAAGACCCCTCTGCTAATCCCCATGATCTGATGTCATCAGTACACGCAGAAGCCACCGAAAACTCCTTAGGATGCAACGCTGTAGCTCTCACAGACCTCTTATGATGTGTTAGAACTTTCATTGTTTTCCCAGCAACTACATCCCATAACCTTACCGTAGCATCAGTCGATGAACTCACCACTTGAGGGTCTACTGGAGTACACTGTACTTGATTGATTGGACCCTTATGCCCAACTAGTGTAATAACAGGTATTCTAGTTCTCATATCCCAGAGTTTGATAACGCTATCTCGGCCTGCGGTAGCTATGAGATCCAGCGTTGGATGTATGCTCACCGTACGAACCCCCGATAAATGTCCATAGTAATCTCTAATAATTTGGTTTTTCTCTAGGTCCCAGCATTTGACCGTCTTATCTTCACTAACAGAAAATAAATAAGGATGTCGATCTGACACAGCAACGTCTCTCACTGTCATTACATGCCCTGCTAAGGTAGTTTTTAATTTTCCTGTTGCAAGATCCCAAACTTTCATTGTCGTATCATTACTTCCGGTGATGAACCATTCGTTGTCAACAGGATCGATTGCAACGCATCGTACCCATCCAAGATGGCCATTAATAACGCGTGAAAGTTTCCAGGGTGCATGCCATTCCGGCCTTTGTGACAGAAGTTTTTCGTATCGATTAACTATAAGTTCTTCAGCAACCTCTGGTTGGAAAATTTTATTCACAAAAGCAGATGCATGCGTATCGTGATCTTTCTTGCTAATCACTGCTTGTGATGTTTCTGAAAAATCTGTAGGAACATGCTGCAGAGTAACTTTCTTGCCTTCACCACTAAAAGAAGAACTTTCCTTCCTATAAGTATCATATCGCATTAGCAATGATTTCTGACCTTCCATTTCGCTTTGTAGGTGGGGCGGCAGAGTGGCCATATATGAAAATTGGTTATTCCAGCGTATTCTGGAATAAAATTTGTCTACATCTCCTAAATTTTCCACTTTGTGATCATTTCCGTCCATTCTCACTAATCTCCATGTAACACAGTGTCTGCATCCTCGGAAATGGTTTTAAGATGCAATGAAGTGGGTAATAATTACTGTTAGCTTCACATCTTGAATAATCTTTTATTGCCAAAATTGTAGCTTTTCCGTATTAGATGATGAAGAATTTTGAGCACCCTTACTTAATAAAAGAGTTGTTGAACTCGAAATAGGAATACGAGATGAGGAGTAATTCTCTGAAAGTAGATAGCTCCTCTTGTCACATTGAATGCTACTTTATTGTGACTATAGGTGATTTAAGCGAACGAATGTCCTTAGGTCATCATGGATTTGTGTGGTGATTTTCGGCTTATCTTAACAATGTTGACCGCGTGGACCCTCCCAATCTTGACAACAGAACACTTATCAATAACGGTATACAATAAATATCTTGTATGAATTAAATAAAGTAACGTTTTTTCCCTCATATCATTCCGAATCATTACGAAAATTCCAATACCTGTATTTTGAAGTCAACAAGAGTTTCGTTATCCGAATACTATTTTTTGTATCAATAAATTTTGTTTCGTTTTTCATTAATAACTAGTCACTGTGTAGTGAAAGCAAGTTCTCCTTATCCGTTGCCAAGAGACAATAAAAGACCCACATATAGGTGAATATACTGCTCACCATGGTTAATCCTGTTGGATCTTCGAAATTGGAACAAAACAATATAAAAAGCATTATAGGATCATCGTACAATCGACTATACAGCCAATTTACTTCTGATGAGTTGACAGAAGTGGGAAACTACAAGATTTTAAAACAAATAGGTGAAGGAAGTTTTGGAAAAGTATATTTAGCGCTCCATAGACCAACACATCGTAAAGTCTGCCTAAAGGCGAGTGATAAGAATGATCCCAATATCGTTAGAGAGGTATTTTACCATAGACAGTTCGATTTTCCTTATATTACAAAGCTTTATGAAGTGATAGTGACAGAATCAAAAGTGTGGATGGCATTAGAATATTGCCCAGGGAAGGAATTATATGACCACTTACTTTCTCTGCGTAGAATATCGTTATTGGAATGCGGAGAGTTGTTTGCACAAATTTCAGGTGCTGTTTACTATGCACACTCAATGCATTGTGTTCATAGAGATTTGAAGTTAGAGAATATTTTATTAGACAAAAATGGAAATGCAAAATTGACGGATTTTGGTTTTACGAGAGAATGTATGACAAAGACGACATTAGAAACGGTTTGCGGTACCACAGTTTATATGGCACCTGAATTGATAGAAAGAAGGACTTATGATGGATTCAAGATTGATATATGGTCATTGGGAGTGATACTATACACATTAATTACGGGATATTTGCCATTTGATGATGACGATGAGGCTAAAACAAAATGGAAAATCGTCAATGAAGAACCGAAATACGATGCTAAAGTTATTCCGGACGATGCTAGGGATTTGATCTCACGATTATTGGCTAAAAATCCGGGAGAGCGTCCATCGTTGTCACAAGTTTTACGCCACCCTTTTTTACAGCCTTACGGTTCAGTGGTTTTAGATCAGACTCAGAAAATTTTGTGCAGACAGCGCAGTGGAGGGACTCAGTTTAAAAGTAAATTAGAAAGGCGATTGCTGAAGCGTCTTAAACAATCAGGGGTTGATACGCAAGCAATAAAACAATCAATTTTGAAAAAAAAGTGCGATTCACTCTCGGGTCTATGGTTATTGTTGTTAGCCCAAGGGAAAAAGCAAGAAAATTGCAAATATCCAAAAAGAAGCAGGTCCGTTTTATCAGTCAAAAAAGTTATTGAAAGTGCTACGCATAACGACACTAATGGCATTAGCGAAGATGTTTTGAAACCCTCACTTGAACTTTCTAGAGCTGCTTCATTGAGTAAAATGCTCAATAAAGGCTCAGATTTTGTAACATCGATGACTCCGGTTAGCAGAAAGAAGTCTAAAGATTCAGCAAAAGTTCTGAATCCTACTCTCTCTAAAATATCCTCACAAAGGGCTTATAGTCACTCTATTGCAGGTTCTCCTCGCAAGTCCAATAATTTCTTACAAAAAGTTTCTAGTTTTTTCAAGTCAAAAAAAAGCTCTAACAGCAATAGCAACAATAGTATTCACACAAATGTTAGTGAAAGCTTGATTGCAAGCAATAGAGGAGCCCCATCTTCAGGGTCGTTTCTCAAAAAAAACAGTGGTTCTATTCAGAAATCAAGAACTGACACTGTTGCAAATCCTTCAAGGACGGAGTCTATAGGATCGTTAAACGAAAATGTTGCCGGTGCCATTGTGCCACGGAGTGCTAATAATACTACATTAGAAAATAAGAAAACTTCTGGGAATGAAATAGGCTTAAAAGTAGCTCCAGAACTATTATTAAATGAACATATCCGAATAGAGGAACCTCGCCTCAAGCGCTTCAAATCGTCCATATCAAGTGAAATATCTCAAACTTCTACTGGTAATTATGATAGCGAATCTGCGGAAAATTCTAGGTCTATATCTTTTGATGGAAAAGTTTCCCCGCCACCGATACGAAATCGGCCATTGTCAGAGATATCGCAAATTTCTAATGACACTTATATATCAGAGTACTCCACTGATGGTAATAATTCGTCATTCAAAATTTCAGATACTATCAAGCCGAGCTATATACGAAAAGGCTCTGAAACTACCTCGCAGTATTCAGCTTCATCCGAAAAAATGACAAATGGCTACGGTAGAAAATTTGTCAGGAGGGATTTAAGCATTGTATCGACTGCGTCGAGCACCTCTGAAAGAAGTTCAAGAACAGATTCCTTTTACGATATCACTACAGCTACACCAGTTGTGACCACTGATAATAGGCGCAATAAAAACAATAATCTGAAAGAGTCTGTTTTGCCCAGATTTGGGACTCAAAGGCCATGGACTGGCAAAAGGACGTATAGCACGTCCCGCCATGGCAAGAATGCTAGGCGTTCGTCTAAAAGAGGTCTGTTCAAAATAACTTCTTCAAATACAGACTCTATTATTCAAGAAGTAAGCTCATCAGAAGAAGAAGATCATAATGTTATCTATAGCAAGGTAAAGGGTCTTCCAACACCAGTTTTGCAAACTAAAGGACTAATAGAAAATGGGTTGAACGAACGCGATGAAGAAGGAGATGACGAGTATGCAATTCATACTGACGGAGAATTTTCTATCAAACCGCAGTTTTCCGACGACGTTATCGACAAACAGAATCATTTGCCCAGCGTGAAGGCTGTGGCAACTAAACGTTCGTTGAGCGAAGGAAGTAATTGGTCTAGTAGCTATTTGGATTCGGACAATAATCGGCGAAGGGTATCTTCATTGCTAGTAGAGGATGGGGGGAATCCTACAGCGTAGGTACCGGATAACAGAGTAACTGGTAAAAACGGCAAAAAATACTGTAAGGAAGTTGTCTATATATGTACATATGGATATTGCGGTATAATAAAAAAGCTTTAAAATTATAAAGAAACCCGACTTTTATCACATATAATTATATTATAAAAAAATAATGGCATCTGTATGAACTCGCGATTAAGCTCACTTATTTCTAATGATTGAAGTTTTGTCCGGTTATCCAACTGTGGCAATAACATCGCGAGGCGGAGCTAAGCACAGAATTTTTGTAGCGCGATGAGAAACATAACGCCTCTTTAGATAAATTATCATCACCTTTTTTACACTAAATAATGAAGTAGCATGCTCAGAAGTGCGAATGAATTTTTGTTCTTTTGGTTCTAGAAGAACGGAGATAGGAAACCTATGATGTAAGTATGAATGACATTAAACAATTACTTTGGAATGGTGAGCTTAATGTGCTGGTATCGATCGATCCTTCATTTTTGATGAAAGGAAGTCCAAGAGAAATTGCGGTGCTACGAATAAGGGTACCAAGGGAAACATATTTAGTCAATTATATGCCCTTCATTTGGAACAAGATTAAAAGCTTTCTTTCTTTTGACCCATTGACCGACAGTGAGAAGTATTTCTGGTTTGAGCATAATAAGACGCCTATTCCATGGAATTACCCAGTAGGTGTTTTGTTTGACTGCCTAGCCGGAAAAAGCGCTACTTTTACCACCTCTTTTGAGAACCAGGTAAAGGATGTTCTCACTTTTTTGAGAATTCATTTGGTTATGGGCGATTCGTTGCCACCAACTATCATTCCCATCGCATCTAGCAAAACGCAAGCGGAAAAGTTTTGGTTTCACCAATGGAAACAAGTTTGCTTCATACTGAATGGTTCCTCAAAAGCTATTATGTCTTTATCGGTCAACGAAGCTCGAAAATTTTGGGGCAGTGTTATTACGAGAAATTTCCAAGATTTCATTGAAATATCTAACAAGATAAGTTCATCAAGACCGCGACATATACCGCTCATCATTCAAACCTCAAGGACATCAGGAACTTTTCGAATATCACAACCAACTATCAGTATGACTGGAGTCAATCCTACGTTGAAGGATATTGAAGGCGATATTCTGGACGTAAAGGAGGGAATTAATGGTAATGATGTCATGGTTATTTGTCAAGGAATTGAAATTCCTTGGCATATGGTCCTGTATGATTTGTATTCTAAATTGCGAAGTTTTGATGGCTTTTTGTACATAACTCTTGTTCCTATAAAAGGCGGCGATAAAGCTTCCTCTGAGCTCTAAGAGCTGTTATATACGCATTTAAAAGTGTCATTCAAATATCGCAGAAAATAACTTGGACGTTGAAAATAGGGCCACATTTATACGGCTGCAAGAAAACTTTTACTCTCTTTCTACCAAGTTTGTTACTGCAATTAAATAATCTTTATCATGGGATAGCGAAACTAAAAACTCATGAGTGGAAAAGAGAGAATCGTAGTTTTTCGAGAGCTGTTGATACTTTGGATACTTTTTTCCAAACATCTTATCAAACTCTAACTGAGGTACACCTGTATCGGTTTGTGTTTTATATAACATTCCAGCGTACAGTACTTGGGCAGGAGGTAGATCATGCTTTGAAACACAGCAACACAACGCTTTCAATGAGCATTCCTTCAAAGCCCAAACTCCCGCTATATATTCATGCAATCGTGGAGTTAAGCAGTTTTCTTCGATGAGAAGATTACTGAAATGAAATCTTTCCTTTTCATGCATGAACTTCCGTGTTATTTTATTCAAGGTAGAACGGCCACATGGGTCGAATGGGGAATATTTCTCTAGTATATGTGCAAATCTTGGCAAGTATACAATGTCAACTCCCACTCCTGCTATCTTACGTCCAATATTCCTCGATGCAAAACTCATCACTGGAGGCATTCAAAGCTAGCACTTATGAAATAAACGTTCATTAGAAAGCAATACTCCTGATAAGAAAATAGTGCTTAGCTTCTATTCAGCCTTCTTAAAGAACTAGCTTTTCTATCAAAAGTCGGATCTCTTATGACCGCTTGAACCTGTGGAATGTATATAAGCAGTTTTGATGTTAAGATTTTTTTTTCAATAGAATTTCTTCCTTCGGAAATAATCCCGATTAAGAAATTATTCTTGACGCAATATTCAGCTATATGTTGATCGGGCTTAACCGCATAAGTTTCGTTACCCTTTTTTACCCCAATTTTTAATTTCGGCGGTTATTTTCAGCCCTTTTAGAGTCAAGATATATAAGAATGCTTCTCTAAGAAGTGAGACTAGCAATGAAACCCGTTTCAGTCAATCTGTAAGTCTTAGAACGCATAACACAGAAATGTCAACAACATTAGCAGCACCAGCGAAACTAAAGAGTTTGCTCCTGAATCTACATACTCACTGTATTGGGCTACACGTTAACGATGTCACACCTAAAGTATATTTCAAGTTATTGATACGGCATCTTCTACAGATATCTAGATCAAACGCTGCTCATCCTAAGCTAAGAAGAAGGGCCCAGATTTTATTGGTATCGCTTTTCCTATCTGGTGTCACACTTTTTTCTGGTGTAACATATAGTACTTTCAAAATTATTCTAAAATGTTATAAATTTTACAAGTTTCCATGGAAGAGAAGGAATAGGAGACCTTTAATAAGAAGAACAAGATCTCAAATGCAATTAGACAGTGGTGCAAGAATAATGTATATTCCTGAAGTGGAATTAGTCGACCGCCAGAGTCCCGATGACAACAAATTTATGAATGCTACAGATAAAAAAAAAAGGAAAAGGATATTTATTCCACCAAAGGATAACGATGTATATGAACACGATAAGTTTCTTTTTAAAAATGTAGAACTGGAAAGAGCCAAGAATTCGCAGTTATTCTACTCAAAATTTTTAAACCAAATGAACGTCTTGTCTAAAATTTTAATTCCAACAGTTTTTGACAAAAACTCCCTTCTTTTAACTGCTCAAATTTTTTTCCTGGTGATGAGAACTTGGCTCTCTTTGTTTGTAGCCAAGCTGGATGGACAAATAGTCAAAAATATAATTGCTGGTAGAGGAAGAAGCTTTCTGTGGGACTTAGGGTGTTGGTTTTTAATTGCCGTCCCTGCTTCTTATACTAATAGTGCTATTAAGCTACTTCAAAGGAAGTTGAGTTTAAACTTTAGGGTAAATTTGACACGTTACATCCATGACATGTATTTGGATAAAAGACTAACATTTTACAAATTAATTTTTGATGCAAAGGCGTCCAATTCGGTAATCAAGAATATCGACAACTCCATTACTAATGATGTTGCAAAATTTTGCGATGCGACATGCTCCGTTTTTGCAAACATTGCAAAGCCAGTTATTGATTTAATATTCTTTTCGGTTTATTTACGTGATAATTTGGGAACTGTGGGAGTTGCAGGTATATTTGTTAATTATTTCATTACTGGGTTTATCTTGAGGAAATACACGCCACCATTAGGTAAATTGGCAAGCGAGAGATCTGCTTCAGACGGCGATTACTACAATTATCATCTAAACATGATAAATAATAGCGAAGAGATCGCATTTTACCAAGGAACAGCAGTGGAAAGGACGAAAGTTAAAGAGTTGTATGATGTGCTGATGGAAAAAATGCTGCTGGTTGATAAAGTCAAGTTTGGTTACAATATGTTGGAAGACTATGTTTTAAAATATACATGGTCCGGTTTGGGTTATGTTTTTGCCTCAATCCCTATCGTTATGTCTACCTTAGCGACAGGCATCAATTCAGAGGAAAAAAATATGAAGGAATTTATAGTCAACAAAAGGTTGATGTT
>LPNX010073397.1:3597-28899 GCA_001517045.1 Pseudotsuga menziesii | reverse complement strand
GAGTGATGTCATGCCGCGATGTTTCGATCGTGATATTCAATAATGTAAACAAGTCATGTAAAGTCATTGAGGTTAACCCTCCATTATAAGTAAGGGAAATAGTCCCGAAAATTGAGTTAAGGTTAACCCTCCTTATTAATAAGAGGGAAAAGTCCCCATAGTTGTGGGGCACTAGGGTTATTAGACTCTCCTAGAGATGTCAGTCGTGGTAAGTAATTGTTAGGTGAGACCAACTTATTGGAGTGGAAAATAATTGAACTAAAGAATATAAATAGAGAGTGAACCTTTCTATTTATCACACCCACACTCACTCACTGAGGCGCATGAATGAGAGAGGAGAAGTTCTCTGAAGTGAGAGAGAGAGAACAACTGTGGAGATCATATTTTCTGTCTTTGGGTTTTACTGCTGCCATTGGTGCTCATTCTATCTCTAAGAAAGTTGTGAGGTTTTCTCCTTTATGGTTTCCCCGAGGAAAATTCTTTGTCTCTTGTCTCTTGTGAGTTTTGCTGCGGATGTAATTCTCTGAGATAAGATCCTAGATCATATTGCTTAAATGATAAAAATATAACACCCCAACTTTTATATGTGAAAGGTAATGCTTAATTTCCTTAGTCATTTCAGGATTTCCATGTTGTTTTAATTCTTTACGTCTTTGCCATGATTTGATTTAGTTATACTTTTTTTCATTTTTGCATGTTTTTAGTGAGTTGTGGAAAATACTATTTTTCCCAAAATGTGCCATTCTCGCAACGCGCATCCCGCAACCCACAATGTAGATTGCGGGATCTTGAAGTTTATTATTTGCAATTTTTTCATCCTGCATCCTGCATTTTGCAATGCGGAAGGAAAGATGAGGAAACATTTTTTGCAAGGGCACTCGGTCATCCCGCATCCCGCAATTGCGGAGTGCGAGATGCAGGAAGTAATTTTCTTTATAATTTTTTCCACATGTCCTCGCAACCCGCATCCTATAATTGCAGATCGCGGATTGCCGGAAGTAGTTGGGTTAATAAATTGTGCTGTGTGCTCCCGCAACCCGCAAATTATGGATTACGAATTGTGGGAAGATTAGTTAGATTGTAAGAGTGGTTTCTTTCCCGCATCCCGCAATTGCGAATTGCAAGGAAGAGGAAGCTTGCAAGTTTAAATGTATGTTGTGGATTCACCTTAATATGATGGTGTGGATTGTTTTGTGTTTTCAATAAATATTCATCTTTTGGTTTTCTTCCTCGATTGACCTGGTTGTTTAATGATCTCCTTTGGATCCTTGATCTTTTTTTTTGTTGCTTCCTCTTGGGCGTGGTTTTCATTTCATAAGGATTTGGTTGTTTGGATGATCTTTGGTATGTGATTCTCTCGATTTTCTGATGGTTGAACAACATTTGCATCTCCTTAGTTCTTGTTTGGGATGATTCCATATCTTAAGTGCATAGGAAGATAATTTTGTAGCATAGAGTATTTTTCATTCACTTTTAGCTTCTTGGTCCAGGATTTTTTTTGTTCATCATTTATCTCTATGATATATAATAACAACTAACCACTTTCATATCTACTCTTCTTATATTGAGTGAGAATATTATTTTTGATTATATTCATAACTTTTAATTCATTATTTTGAAATTTTGGGAATATAAAACATGCTTTAATTAAAACTTGAATTGACATTTTAACCTCATTATTCTAATATATATTCAAATTACATCAACATGGATATGAATTAAAACTTTACTTTTAAGGAACCTTCGAATCATACACAAAACAAATTTTACACCTACTTAAGAGCGATTCTCATCATTTCAATTTCCTTAAAGAATAACCAACGATAAACACTTACCTTTTATTATTCATATTTAAAAAAAAAAAAATATGGTAGTTCGAAATGTAAACAACTCAGCACTATAAAACGAGGAATTAAGGGAATAAAACAAAGTTTAAAGGCGATGAATATATAAAGCATAAATAAACTTTTGACTCTATTATGAGTGAGATGCAAAAGAATAAGGTAATCGCTTATTTTGCCCACGAATTGTACAAAGATTATCGCCAAATGAAAATACCATGAATTTTTGAAATCATTGAGAGCCATGCTCATTCTACCTTCTTGATTACAAAAATATAAAAAGACCAACAATTAAGCATGGAGAAACTACTTGTGAGCATGCACCGAGAAGTTTATTATCGCCATAGTTAAAAAACAATATAAACGATTCCAGCACTTTATGTCATCATGTGAAGTAAATTTACTCAAAAAGATGACTTTTTGCGTGTTGACATGAAACCCAATACTTCCTCATTTTGCATCCACCTCAATGTCTCAACTTAATGAAGGATCATTATATAATAAATCATGGAAACTAACAACTTACTTAAAAGTCTGGCACGACATTGACCTGTATTCAGTTTGAAGGGGATCACTAGCAAGGAACTCTATTTTGATTGCCACATGAATTAGTAAAAGAGGCATCACCCAAACTAATAACAAATTTAATAAATGTACAGGATGAATGTCGCATAAATTTGCGTTTTTTTCGTTACAATTTTGAACAGCAAATTGTTTCTTGAAATCACTCGGCTGCGAGGTGCTTAACAAACTGCAGATAATCCGCAGGAAAGAAGTACTCGTGTACACCAGTGAATTAAAGGATTAACTGGTTGCTTAACGCTCGCCGGGACAGGAGGCCACACTTAGGTGTGAGACTTTCAACAAATCGGTTAAAGGGAGATCTTTTTACCTATGCTTAACAGTATTCCTTTCCTTTCTATTATTTGTATATTTTTTTTTAACTGATATCGCTACTTGATTGCATGATTTTGTGATGCTACAGGTATCTTCTTCATTTACAGTTTCGTTTATCAAAATATCACGATGAATACCAAGTCACTGGACTTAAAAACAAGAGATCAACATTTGGTAATTTAATAAAAGATGGACGATAGTTCTGATTGGATTGAAGAAGAAGATTATGATAATGTCGCCAAATCGCCAGAATCTTCTCTATCCATCAAGATTGTTCGTTGGTTGTCGTGATTTCATGATGAAATGAGGTGTTAAAGATAACGATTAAAATTCTCAGATTGTTTGGCAGAGTTTCTGGAGATATTCGAGGTTGCCGTTGAGGATTTGATCACTTATAAATAAGAAGGGGACAGCAGACTGGAGGGGAGGCTGTGTTGAACGAAGGAAAAATTTTCTTTTATGTTATGTAGACACTGCTTCAAGGGGGAGACTGTTGGAAAAATGTAATTACTCGCAGATCTGTACTTGACTTCCAGCCGACTCTGTCAGAGTCTGTACAAGTCGAGATCTTGTCTGTCAGTCTGACAAAGGGGGAGACTGTTGGAAAAATGTAATTACTCGCAGATCTGTACTTGACTTCCAGCCGACTCTGTCAGAGTCTGTACAAGTTGAGATCTTGTCTGTCAGTCTGACAAAGAGGAAAATTCCACGAGTAGGCAACATAGTCCAGTCCAATTTATCTCTGAAGCTAAGTTGTTAGGTAGATTGTAATTACAGTCTTTAATGGCAAGTAAGTCGCCCATGTAGTAGCAATTTTCAAATTGTCTATAAATAGAAGAAGCATATTGAAAATCAGTACACAGAAAATAGACACTAGAGGAACTCACGGTGAGAAAGAGAAGTCGAAGCTCAAGCTTCTGTGCATGTGATTTAATCGACAAGCTAAAGCTCTGTAGACCGACGAGTCTGGATGGACAAGTCTGGACCGACCATTTTGTAACCGACAAGTTTGTAGTACTTTGTTATTTCAGCATAGTTAATATATGAAATAGTTTGTGCTTGAATGCATGTTTATTTGGCCGCATATATTTCCAGATTTACTTCTGTAAAAGTCTTTTACCATTACTCATAAGTAAAAGAACAAGAACCCATAAAAATCTCACCGCGTGAAAGTTCCAAGTTTTACAGCACATTGGTCGACTCAAGTCTTCCTACATATTTGGGCATATGTTTCTCATAAGTTATTTGGATTTGTAAATGTGTTTATTTTACTCCATCTTACTCACAGGTGAAAAACATTTTTTTTTCTTAAGTCTTTAGACTAAGAAACATATTCTGCAGATTTCCACCAAAGTGAGCCGACTAGAGTGGTCGAGCCGACTAAAGTGGTCGGATCCGACTTGAGTGGTCGGTGAGTCAGCCGACTAAAGCAGCCGACTTAGTCCAAGGTCCGACTTAGTCGGAGAGGTGACTTGGTCGAAGAGCCGACTTGGTCGAAGTAAAAAAATGGTCGAGGTAAAAACCGGTTGGACAAGTAAGTCGAAGTAATTTTGGTCAAGTGAAGGACCGACTAAAATTTCTAAACCTATCTAGTCAGACATAGAAAAGTTTCACCCGACTGGTGAAAAAGTAAAGTGGTCGGCATGAAAAGTAAAAATGAAAATTTGAATATCGACTGAGCCCTAACCCCAAGTTTAGTCGGCTCGGTTTTGGCTATCTAGTATCAGAGCAAGGTTATATCATAGCAAGGTTTATATCAGCCCAAGATTTTAGGAAAGAAATCTTGTCTTAAAAAGTGGAAATTAATTTTCTAAGGAAAGTTAATTAAAAAAATTAAAAATGGCTTCCACTTCTGGTTCATTGCAACCTCAAAGTTTTACAAGAAAGAATTATGAATATTGGTCTTTAACAATGAAGGATTTATTCAGAGGTCAAGATGTCTGGGAGATAGTCCAGCATGGTTATGCAGAACCAGCAGACATGGCAGCATATAACAATCTCACACAGGCTCAGAAAGATGTCTTGAGAGAAAAAAGGAAGAGAGATGGAAAAGCTCTATTTTTCATACATCAAGCTATGCATGAGAGCATACTCCCAAGAATAGCAGCATCGACTAATGCCAAGGAAGCATGGGATACATTGGAGACTGCCTATCAAGGTTTGACTAAGGTAAAGACATCCAAGCTGCAGATTCTGAGAAAAGATTTTGAATCTTTGTGCATGAAAGATTCAGAGAATGTAGACACATTCTACACCAGAGTTGTTGGATTGATAAACCAACTGAAATCTCATGGAGAACCCGTATCAGACCAAATGATTGTTGAAAAAATTCTTAGAAGTCTTCCCCCAAGATTTGAAAATTTGGTTGTGACCTTAGAGGAACACACAGACATGTCAACATTCTCCATTGATGAGCTGCAAGCTTCACTCATCAATCATGAACACAAAATCAGCAGATCACAGACATCATTGGAAGGTGCATTTGCAGCACAATCATCTATAAGTTGTGGTAGAGGCAGGGGGTGAAACAACTTCAGAGGCAGAGGAAGAAGTTCTTCAAGAGGAGGACGAGGCAGAAGTCCTGCAAATATCGATGGTAGAGGAGATAACCAGAACCCAAGTCAGCCAAGTGGCCAGAGGTTTGATAAATAAAAAATTCAATGTCATTACTGTAAGAAGTTTGGTCATTATGCATATGAATGCAGGAAGAAGCAATATGACCAAGGAAGACAAAGCCCAAGTCAGTCGACCAGCACCAGCACTCCAACAAGTGCAATGTTAATGGCATCGACATCTCCACTTGAATGCAATGCTGTTCAAGAAAGTCCACATGACATATGGTACTTAGACTCAGGATACAACAACCATATGACTAGTAATTTAAATCTGTTTTCCAGTCTAGACACTTTAGTTAAAACTGATGTTACACTTGGAAACAATGTCCAAGTTATTATTTTATGAAAAGGCACTATTGATATTCTAACCAAACAGGGGGAGAGTAAGTATATCCCTCATATCTATCATGTCGAAGGTCTGAAACATAATCTGTTACGCATTGGACAGTTGTTACAAAAATGCTACAGAGTCTACATGGAAGATGAACATTGTGTGATCAAAGACAAGCGTCCAAGCGATTAGCTGATAGCAAAAGTGCCAATGACAAGCAACCGCTTGTTTCCATTGAGGATAGTTCCCGACATAAAAGGGAAGAAAAAGACAGGAGCTGCATTCAAGGAAGAAAGTGAAGAAACAGTCGAACTCCTCGACAAGAGAGAAAATTGCAGCGCTAATTTGCAAGCTACATTTTAGACAGAAGTTTAGGATGAATCCTAGTTGTGGCATTTCGGATTTGGACATCTGAATTTTGGTGGGCTGAAGCTACTACACACAAAGAATATGGTGAAGGGATTACCATTGATCCACAGACCAGAGAGGGTTTGTAAAGGTTTCATTTTTGGTAAGCAGCACAGAGAGACATTTCTAGTCGGAATGTCCTATAGAGCACACACACCACTTGAAATTGTGCACTCTGACATCTGTGTTCCAATGTAGACATCATCCATTGGTGGCTGCAAGTATTTTCTAACCTTTATTGATGATTACTCAAAAAAGACATGGATATATTTCTTGAAACACAAATCTGATGCATTTGGTTATTTTCAGCAGTTCAAGGCACTCGTGGAGAACCAGAGTGGTCACCGCATCAAGATCTTAAGGACCAACAGAGGAGGTGAATATGTTTCAAATGAATTTCTGAATTTTTGCAAGACCCATGGCATACAGAAACAATTCACTGCACGGTATACACCTCCGCAGAACGGTATTGCCGAAAGAAAGAACAGAACCATCATGGAGATGGCACACAACATCTTGGCAGCCAAGCATTTGCCAAATGAGTATTGGGGTGAAGCAGTCGCAACTGCCGTATACATTATGAACCGATGTCCGATAGAGAGTGTGAAGAACAAAGTTCCCCAAGAAGCATGGACAGGTATGAATCATAGTGTTTCACATTTAAAAGTTTTTGGTTGTATTGCATATGCTCATATTCCAGATGAGTTGAGAAGGAAGCTAGACAAGAAGGGATAGAAATGTATTTTTGTCAGCTATTCAGAAGACACAAAAGCATACAAGCTGTATGACCCCGTCACAAGGAAAGTCATAATCAGTCGGGATGTTCAATTTGTCGAGAATGAATCATGGGATGGAACCGTCGACATAAATGTCAAGATTGTGTCGAACATCGACAATGATGATATGGAAGAGGAAGTGGTTCAAATACCACATGTAGGTCAACCGATCGGAGCACCGTTTACTCCCATGACACCAAGACATGGTTCAGCACAAGGACCATCGACACAAGTAGCAGCTCAAGCTACACCGACAAGTACACCAAGAGGACAATAGACTCCATCAAGCATTTCGTCGAGGTCGACATCGACAGAACTGGTGAAGACAAGAAGTCTGCGGGAGATATATGAAGCTGGTACACCTAATTCATTCTCTATGTTTGCATTATTTTCCCCTATATATGATCCACTGACATTTGAATAAGCTGTTGAAGAAGAAGTATGGGCACAAGCCATGGATGAAGAAATAGAATGCATTGAGAAAAACCAAACATGGGAACTGGTCGATGTACCAAAAGACAAGGATGTAATCAGTGTCAAATGGATTTATAAGACAAAGCAAGATGCTGATGGGAATGTGCAAAAGCACAAGGAAATAATGGTAGCAAGAGGGTTCACACAGCAACCCGGCATCGACTTCAATGAAACGTTTGCACCTGTTGCACGCATGGATATAGTCAGAACAGTTTTGGCCATTGCTGCTCAAAACAAATGGCATGTTCATCAAATGGATGTCAAGTCAGCATTCTTAAATGGATATCTAGAAGAGGAAATACATGTGGAACAACCACAAGGGTAAGAAGTTACAAGTCAAGAGCACAAAGTATACAGGCTGAAAAAGACACTCTATGGTTTGAAGCAAGCTCCTAGAGCTTGGTACAGTCGGATTGATTTCTATCTCATTGAAAATGGATTTCACAGAAGTGAAAGTGAACTGACTTTGTACACCAAAGTCGATGAGCAAGGTAAGATGTTAATTGTCTGCCTACATGTAGATGATTTAATATTTACTGGTGATTATGGCATAGCAGATTTTAAAACAATCATGGAAAGTGAATTTGAAATGACTGATCTGGGGCTTATGAATTTTTTATGGCCATTGAAGTTCAGCAGTCTGAAAGTGGTATCTTTATATCACAGTCTAAGTATGCAAGTGAAGTTTTAAAAATGTTTAACATGTTTAACTGTAAGACAGCCCCAACACCAGTGATAACAGGTTTAAAATTGAGCAAGGATGATGAAGGATCCACTGTAGATCCTACGTTGTTCAAAAGGCTTGTTGGTAGCCTTATGTATTTGATAGAAACAAGACCAGACATTATGTAAGGTGTAAGTCTGATCTCAAGGTTCATGGAGTCACCAAAAGACTCACATTGGAAAGCAGGTAAAAGAATTCTGAGGTATGTAAGTGGCACAAGAGACCTTGGTATTATGTATTCAACCTCAGAAAATTTTAAACTCATTGGTTACACTGAAAGTGACAATGGAGGCAGCATAGATGACATGAAAAACACATCTGAGTACACATTTCATTTTGGTACAGGTGTTGTTTCATGGGATTCAAAGAAACAACCCATAGTAACTCTATCTTCAGCTGAAGCAGAGTATGTTGCAGCAACAAGTGCTGCATGTCAAGTTGTCTGGATGAGGAGAGTCTTAAAAGACTTGTCACAGAACCATCAAGAACCCACAACAATTTTTTGTGACAACAACTCAGCCGTAGCATTATCAAAGAATCATGTGTTTCACAAGAGAACCAAGCACATCGACACAAGGTTTCATTTTATAAGAGAGTTCATGAACGGCAAGGAAATTTGTTTGGAATTTTGCAGGTCTGAAGACCAACTAGCCGACATATTCACAAAGCCATTAGCAAAGGACACATTCCAGTATATACGTAGTTATCTTGGAATGACAAGTTCACCACAACGAACTCTGTCATAAACAGACCATGTGTTTAAGCTCTGATACATTTTGTAAATTTTTGTTTTAAAAACCCCATCTGCTCATAATTAAGGGGGAGTGTTGGAAAAATGTAATTACTCGCAGATCTGTACTTGACTTCCAGCCAACTCTGTCAGAGTCTGTACAAGTCGATATCTTGTCTGTCAGTCTGACAAGGAGGAAAAGTACATGAGAAGGAAACATAGTCCAGTCGAATTTATTTCTGAAGCTAAGTTGTTAGGTAGATTGTAATTACAGTCTTTAATGGCAAGTTAGTCGGCCCATGTAGTAGCATTTTTCAAATTGTCTGTAAATAGAAGAAGCATATTGAAAATCAGTACACAGAAGATAGACACTAGAGGAACTCATGATGAGAAAGAGAAGTCGAAGCTCAAGCTTATGTGCATGTGATTTAATCGACAAGCTGAAGCTCTGTAGACCGATGAGTCTAGACGGACAAGTCTTGACCGACCATTTTGTAACCGACAAGTTTGTAGTACTTTGTTATTTCAGCATAGTTAATATATGAAATAGTTTGTGGTTGAATGCATGTTTATTTGGCCGCATATATTTCCATATTTGCTTCTGTAAAAGTCCTTTACAATTACTGATAAGTAAAAGAACAAGAACCCATAAAAATCTCACCGCGTGAAATTTCCAAGTTTTGCGGCACATTGGTCGACTCAAGTCTTCCTACATATTTGGGCATATGTTTCTCATAAGTACTTTGGATTTGTAAATGTGTTTATTTTACTCCATCTTACTCACAGGTGAAAAACATTTGTAATTTCTTAAGTCTTTAGACTAAGAAACATATTCTGCAGATTTTGACCAAAGTGAGGCGACTAGAGTGGTCGAGCCGACTAGAGTGGTCGGAGCGGAATTGAGTGGTCGGTGAGTCAGCCGACTGAAGCAGCTGACTTAGTTGAAGGTCTGACTTAGTTGGAGAGCCGACTTGGTAGAAGAGCCGACTTGGTCGGAGTAAAAAAGGTGGTCGAGGTAAAAACTGGTCGGACAAGTAAGTCGAAGTAATTTTGGTCGAGTGAAGGACTCACTAAAATTTGTAAACCTCTCTAGTCGGACATAGAAAAGTTTCACCTGACTAGTGAAAAATTAAAGTGGTCGGCATGAAAAGTAAAAGTGAAAATTTGAATATCGACTGAGCCCTAAACCCAAGTTTAGTCGGCTCGATTTTGGCTATCAGAGACTATCGGAAGGAGGAATCAACATAGAGGGAGTTTGTAATTTCTTGCAATCTTTTAATAACACAGAAATGTTGTTTTTTTAAATTTTTCTGTGTATATTTTATCAAATTTATTTGATGATTATTGATTCTTCGTTTCAAATTGTTTTTCTTGGTGTGTAATCTCTTGCAGATCATTAATACATTGATATATACAACTATGATTTGTCTTTGCTTATAATCATTGTATCAATACCATTTTAAATGAATTTATTCAATTAAAATGTTTAATTATTTATGCAAATGATTTTATAGTGATATTTACAAGTGGTGTTAATATTTCAATTAACATATCAATGAAAAGTTAAGTTTTAAATGGGCTGATGTTTAAATCATTATTGATCAATTGTTATTGATTAGTATTGGTTTAAACGAATTAAGCAATTTATCTCTTTCACATTTTTTTCAAACTCATAAAAAAGCTTAATATTTTTTCACCTTGAAATTTAACCTGCATTCGTACAAAGCATTTCTTTTACAACAAATTTAACTTAGTTTAGTTTTCTTTTACAACAAACTAGCTCATAAATTTTAGTCATATTCTTGATTAGGGAAGATTTTAAGGAACCATACTTATTTAAAAGTGTATAAATGTTGGCAAATGTTACCAATTCTTAAAACACCAACTTATAAATATTTGGCTATATTTTTTAAAAAATATTGTAATTTCCAAGGATTTTAAATTGTTTATATTATAATTTGGCAAGTTTTAGGGTGAAAAAAGTTTACCCCCTCAAAATTGAGCTAAACAAGGCTTCAAAAAATGCAAAATGGTGATTTTTTTGTTGAGAAAACCCTCTAAAAATAGTCCATGGACTAAATTTTGCCCCTAAAATTATCCATGTTCTAGATCTTCCTTGACACTAAGACCGATCTCTTGAGATCAAACAGTCTTAAGTGTCAGTGGAGGTCAATTATATCCGTGTGAAATTACTACACCAAATGGGCTCGGGATAGGACTATCCTTGTGTATGACCTTTTAAATCCCTTAAGTTTGGGTTTTTCTCCTCTCTTTCAAGCCTTGAAACCCATTCCAGCCACATACCCAACCAAGGATTCAACATGGCTGAAAACATAAATTAGTTTGGCCGAAATATTACGGAATATGGATTCGGAAAAAATATTGGCATGAAATATACACCGAGATTCATGATTTCACCCTGCTTCCACTTGTCAATTAGCCTTTTACACCTACTCATTTCTCATAGTGGTAGCGAACACTCATTTAACAGTCTCCCCTGAATAGGTGTCTCCTCCTATTAATTAATAAAATAAATAATTCTTCAATTACGTTCATCTTGACCGACTTGGTGATAAATATTACAATAAAATTTAATATAATGTTTTGTTGAATAAATAATAAATATTTATTTTCCAATTTTGGGTAGGTTACAAACACCCCCCCTTAAGCTCAACATTGTCCTCGATGTTTCTTAAGTTATTTTGAGTCTTCTCTAAATAGATCTAGATATGCCACTCGCATATCGCTCTCCATTTCCCAAATCGCTTCATCTGGACTAAGGTGTTTCCACTGCACCTTTACCTGTCCAATGGTGTGATTTCAGAGAAAATTCTCTCTCCTACGGAGAATATAATCCGGTTCCACCGAAAAATCTCCTTCTGGTTCTACCTGAATTAAATTTCATTCAATCACATGAGTAGCATCATGTATATACTTTTTCAAAATAGATATGTGAAAAAAATTATGTATTTTAAGATTACACGGTAACGCTAATTGATAAGCTACTAGACCCACTCTTGCCAATATCTCAAATGGTTCGCAATACCTCGGTGCTAATTTAGCACAACTCCCTAATTTAAAAGATATTTTTGTTGGTTTAACCTTGACAAACACATGCTCACCGACTTGGAACTCCTTCGATGTTCTCTTAAGATCGGCATGAATCTTTTTCATATCTTGAGCAGTTTTCATGTTTTCTTGTACTTGTTTCACTGTAAGTTTCAATTATTTTAACATGCTAGGTCCTAACATCAAACGATCTACTATATTACTTCATGTAATAGGAGTGTTACACTTTCTACCATATAATATCTCAAAAGGAATAAGCTTCGTTGAGGCCTTATAATGGTTGTTGTAAGAAAATTCAACTAGATGCAAATAGTCTTCCCACTTCTTCGGATAATCTCTAACATACATTCGTAGAATATCTTCTAGTACCTGGTTAACTCTTTCTCTCTTCACATCTATTTGTAGATGGTAAGCAGTACTAAAATTAAATTTAGTGTCTAATCCTTTAAAAAAGCTTTTCCAAAAATTTCTAGTAAATTTAGGATCTTGATAAAAAATAATTACCTTTGAAATTCCATGCAGACGAAAAATTTATTGCATAAAAATATCAGCAATATTTGCAGCTGAATGATTTGTTTTAACAGGAATAAAGTGTGTTGCTTCACTTAACTTATCTACAACCACCATTATAGAATCATTTTGTTTCTGGTTTTTAGGTAGCCGAGGTATAAAGTCAAGACTTATGACTTCCCACCTCTAATTTGGTATTTGTAATGGTTGTAATGGGCCTTTTGGGTGTTGATGTTCAGCCTTAACTTACTTACATTCAATACACCTAGCTAAAAATTCAGCAACCTCATTTTTCATGTTAGGCCAAAAGTATTATTTTTTTAACATAGTTATCATTTTTTGATACACTCGATGTCTAGAGTAAGGACTTTTATGAATTCATTTAAAATCAGAAGCTTAACTTCAAATAGTATTTGGTACATACAGTCTGTTTTTAAACAATATTAAGCATTGTTCATTAAAACTGAAATCTGTAATTACATTTTCATATGTATTTTGAATTATCTTTTCTTTTAAATCTTTATATTCTAGATCGTGCCTTATTCCTTCTTTCAATTTATCTTCCAAATTAGTCTTATAACTGCTAATGGAAGGCACAAAACTTGTTATTAATAAGGTTTTTAGTTTATTAAAACGGTTTTCGCACTTCTGATCCCAAATAAATTTCTTACCCTTCTTCTGTAATGAATTTATAGGGTTAACAATTATCGAAAACTCTTCAATAAATTTCTATTGTACCCTGTTATTCCAATGAAGGATCATACATCAGTTATGTTCTTAGGAACAAGCCAATCAATAATATATTTTATTTTATTCAGGTCCATTGATATCCCCTCTTTGGATATTACGTGTCCCAAATATTATATTTTATCTTTATAAAATCATATTTACTAAACTTAGCATATAAATGATGTTCTCTTAACACTTTCAAAATAATTTTTAGATGTTCATCATGCTCTTCTTTTGTTTTAGAATAAATTAATATGTCGTCTATAAATACGACTACAAATTTATCTAAATACTTACTTAGAACACTATTCATTAAGGACATAAAGGTTGTTGGTGCATTGGTTAGCCCAAAGAGCATAACCATGAATTCATAATTCTCATACCTTGTCGAGAAAACAGTTTAAAAGATGTCTTCATCTTTAATTATAACTTGGTGATAACCAAACCTTAAGTCAATTTTAGAGAATATCGCCGCTCCACGTATCTGATTGAATAGATCATCAATGTGGGGCAGAGGATATCTATTCTTAATGGTCATTTTATTAAGTTGACGATAATCCATGCATAGACGTAGAGTACCGTCTTTCTTTTTAACAAAAAGGTTTAGTGCTCCCCAGTGGGATACACTTGGTCTTATATAATGTTTATCTATTAACTCTTGCAAATGTAATTAAATTTCATTCATCTCCAAGATGTTCATTTAGTAGGGATCCTTTGAATTAGGTACCGCTCTGGGCACTAATTCAATTGTAAATTCCAGATCTCGTTTAGGAGGAAATCCTAGAATTTCTTCCGGGAATACATCCAAAAAATACTGCAGTATCGGGATATCCTCGAATCTTGGTTTATTTTCATTATTAACTTATTCATTATTTATAATATGCACAGCAAAAAATTTACATCATTTCCTTACAAACTTTTTGATCTGTAAGGTTGAAATTTGTCTAACATATACTTTTCTGGGAATTCCTACAACAGTAGTTCTTTCTCCTTCTTTATTTAAACAAGTAAAATTCTTATGAAAGAAATTTAAAATTACTTGGTGTTTCTCAAGCCAATCCATTCCTATGAGAATATCATAGGATCCTAGAGGTAATACATTTAATTTTACATGAGTTTCAAACTGATCCATCATCAAATCAAAACTTTTCACATAGTTTACTACCTTTCGTTTAATTCCTGTGGCTAGTTAGACTAGCCATGATTTATCAAATTTATTTAAAGGTAATTTACACTTTTCCACTATGATAGGAGATATATAAATAAGAATAGCTCTTGGATCAATTGATATGGAAATGAATAAATTTTGAATCACACCTTGCACTTCCACCATAGAAGTCTTGTGATCTGCCTATCGTTTTTCCAGTGCTGCATTGATCCTATCCATCTCGTTGGCCACATCCCCAATTTTTTTTCTTCCTATATAGTGTGTATGTTGTTGGTATTTCCCTTCTGGTTTGGACATTACTTTGCGTAGTGTGGTCCTTGGCATTCCTATCATTTGACAGGTTCTCATTGTTCAGTATTTCTCACAAAATTGTTAGATAAATCTCTGCCTTTTGATGGTGCAGTATTCTAAGCTACCTTGTTCTTAAAATCCGTTTTCTGGTAGTTGTTTTTGGAGATGTTATGGGTCTTACTTCAAAAAATCTTGTTTTATTTGAATCCTCTTTTCCTTTGATCAAATTGATTTTAGTAAATTGTAAGATGCCCTTTAGGTTCTTGCTATCTTAGGTATATAGTTTTTAGCAAATAGGCTTACCTATATAGTTTTTAGCAAATAGGCAATAAGATCAATAAATTCCCCGCATTATAGTTCATCATTGACCGAGAATCCCAATCACTATTCTGGATCGGTTCATAAAATTCTCTTGAAAAAGTTTGGTTTCCTTTTTATTTCACATTTTCTTGCGTTCCATTCGCTGTTGATGTGAATTTTTCAACTTCTCCTATTTAAACTTGATAATTTCTCCACCACCTCCTTTTCTTGATTCAGCTTCTTGATAATCTTGTGCAGTTGAGGCCAATTCCTTGCCATGTTTTTTGGTGATGTAACTTATTTTCAGAATTATTTCATGCTCTTTGGGTTACGTGAACTTCCATGCTTTCGGGTGGCTTGCGTCAATTACCAATTTACCACATGGTCAAGGTTACAATCGTGTACGATACATTTATGTACGTTTACTTTTTTATTTCTAATAATAACCTAGAAGAATGGGGGGTGAGAATAACAATGTTCTTAACATTTATGAAATAAATATTTTTTTAATATGTTCTTACGCGGTTTTCAATGTTTTGATCATTCGTTATTGACTTTAAAGATTGAAATAGAAAAATTCGAAAAATAACAACACATAAAATATTATTATATAAAATATTTTCAAAGATATACATAATAGTGCTTGAGTTTTCAAATACGAGTCATCAATACACATCTTCTAGTCAGGTTTTTAGATACGGCTTCTTTGTGATAGATATGTTTTTTTTTCCAAAGAAAAAAGTGGTAAATACTTTATTCAGATTCAGCAGATGGCCCTTATAGTCCATTATACAAGATACAACTAGGAAGTTGTTTTTTACATAAATTTTGTCTCATAAAAAAACACAAAATCCACAAACCATATCCAATACTGATCCAACTGTAAAAATTTGTCATTTACATACAAAATATCATCATAAGATCATAATGTGCACCAAAACTTTTCAACAGAAAAGAACTCAATAACCATGCAAAAATTAAGTCTGATCATAGCAGACTTATGTCATCATTCCTGATAGTATCAAGGCTAGTTCAAGATTTTGTAATTGATACTTACCAGATGCCCAATTTATAACAAGCTGGGAATCCCCAAAAACTTGAATTTTTTCCAAGTTATGCATCCAAGACAGCCTAAGGAGAAGCTTACGTGCACATAATTCTGCAAAATTATTTGTACCCAAACCTAAACCTGCTTTGAAAGTAATATGATGCCTATCTGAGATGAACAAAATACCTCCAGCCCCACAAGTCATTGGTTCCCCAGCTGCAGATCGATAAAAGTAACCCCATGCAAAAGATTGATCAATTTCTTCCATAAAAATTGATCTGATAGGGACCATAGATAAAGATTGAGGTAAGTTTTTCAGCATACCCAAGCTATAGCTTGATATCTGTGCAGGAGTTGTGTCAAGATCCTCAAAGCAAGATCTATTTCTTGCGTTCCAAATGAACCAGAGTACAATGATAGGTAAATATTTGATAAGTTTCACATCTGATAACAAACACCAATTTTTAAAACATTCAGATAGGGAATCACCATACCAAATATTATTGAGATTCAGATGATCCTCAATATTTGACCAGACAGATTTAGTAAAAGGGCATTCAACTGCAATGTGAAAATTGGATTCACAGTACAGTTTGCATAAACAACACCTACCAGGACCTTCTCTACCCCTCAAGCAGAGAACATCCTAGGTCAATGCTTTTCCAGAGAGTAGAAACCAGCTAAATTTTTTTGTTTTTAGTGGACACTTCATATTCCTTAAGACCTTCCACCACCAGATTGAATCTACATCTCTATTAATTAATTCAGCATATCCCACTTTAGGAGAATATTTACCAGATTTAGATAAATGCCAAATGAGACAATCATCTGAATTAGAAAGTCTAACATGGCTAGAGTTGAGAATGGAAATATAACCGTTCCAAGCAGTAATCTCATGTGGATAATTAAAACCCAAGGTATCTGCAGATAACCATTCTTGTGACATTAAAAGAGACACACCATGAATTCCAATATCAGAGAGAAGATGATAACCAGCCAAATGTAATCTATCTATCATAGGTGTAGGAAGAGCATGTATCCATTTACATCCAACCCACGGATCTAATCCAATACGAACAGCATTGCCAGAACCAACCTTCCATACCAGAAAATTCTCAATGAGATCAAAAGCCCAAAGGACAGCTTTCCAGCAAATGGAGATGTTCTTATTCTTTTTAATAGAAGATCTTATCTAGTCCAGTTTATTCATTGGATAAATATATTTCTGAAAATCAATATTAACCCATAAACCCGAACCATGAATGCTATCCCAGACCTTTTTTGCTGTAAGAGCCTTGGAAAATAAAATAGGGACCTTAAGTCCCCAACCACCCAAAGATTTAGGCAAAGCAAGAGACTTCCAAGATATCTAGGGAAAACCAGAGGAATTTTGTTTACCAACCCATAGAAAGTTAAAACAAAGCTTTCTGATTTTGTCTATGACACCCATAGGAACCCAAAAATGCATCCAATATACTGGGATAGCCTCTAAAACAACTTTAATCAGTATCAACTTTCCTCCTTTGGACAACCAACGGAAGCTCCAATTCTGAATCCTATGTTCAACTTTAATAATCAGCCAATCCCAATCCCTAATAAGATATCTGCAAGGTTTAAGTTTAAACCCAAGGTACTTCATGCCAGAATCAATTCTAGCAACAGGAAAACTGAAGATGTTCTGTAATGTAATAACTTCAGAATCTTCCAAGCAGGAGAAATATAATGATTATTTGTTATTGTTAATTTGCGTTCCAGTTGCATTACAGAAATGCATTAAAATCTCATAGAGAGTAGAGAGAGATTGTTCAGAACAATCATTAACCATGACAATGTCATCTACAAAGGGAACATGAGTTAATACAATTTCATTACCAAATGATAAACCATGATAAGTCTCATTGAGAGCAGCATGAAGAATAGCCCGCCCAAGTCCTTCAACCACAATAAGAAATAGAAGTGGTGCCAATGGACACCCCTGTCTAAGTCCCCTACCAGATTTGAAAAAATTAGTGGCCACACCGTTAATGAGCAAAGGGAAAGAGACAGATGAAAGACTGCTCATAATCCATGCTATAAAATTCCCAGGGAAACCCATTTTTGCAAGAATAACCTGAAGATAAACCCACCTAACTCAATCATATGCTTTAGATAGATCCATCTTAATCATGATAGCTTTTAAGGATTTAACATGCATAGAATGCATACCCTCGTGAATGACACCTACCGCATCATGAATCTGTCTACCTGGTAAAAATCCAAATTGTTCACCAGAAATATATCTACTCAAAACCTTTCTGATTCTGATCGAGATAATCTTACCAATAATTTTGTAAACAAAATTGCACAAAGATATAGGCCTAAAGTCCTCAAAAGATGAAGGTCTATCAACCTTAGGAATAAGAGCCAGAAAGGTAGTGTTAAAAACAGCTGGTATTTTGCCACTTAACCTGGACAATTCAATGACTCTTAAGAGATCTTCACCTAAAAAATCAACCAGGCATCTATACACCTCCACAGGAATACCATCCGATCCAGGACTCTTATCATTCTTTCTAATTGACAAGATGTGCTTAATATCTTTAAGGGTAATAGCCTGCATAAGTTCAGCATTTTCATCCTCAGTAACACAAAATGGGAAATGACCAGCACTATGAACAATTTATGGAAGATGGAGATCAGCTTCTTCTTTAAAAAGGCTTTCAAAGTGCTGGATCCTAGCCTCAGCTATAGCCTCAGATCCTTCCACAAGATTTCCAGAATCATCAAAAAGTTTCCAAATCGAATTGCGACATTTCCTATGAGCAGCGAATTTGTGAAAAAAGGAGTATTATCATCACCACAGGGCAACCATAAAGCCCTACTTTTCTGACATGCCTCCTTTTCCCGAAAAAGAAGAATAGTATTCTTGTGAGATTCAATCTCAATCAATAAATCTTTATCAAGCACTGATAAAAAACCAGAAAGATGACTATCATGAAATCTTGTTAACTCAAATTCAATATCAACCAAATCTTTTATATTCTGAGCTTTTTTATTGAGAGACCACTTAATAGAAATTGCTTTAATTTGCTTAAGATTCACACTGAATTGTGCCTCAGGGGATAAAGCAGACCGATCATCAAAAGGAGCCCAAGAATCTTTTAAGGCTTCAACCAAATCAAGATGATCCAACCATCCTGCATTAAACTTGAAAGGACTATGGGCCTTAGGAGTCTGAGAAGATATTTGTAGAAAAACAGGTTGATGATCTGATACACCTCCACACCCAATCCATTGTTTAAGAAGGAAATCACAATATAGGAAATCAGCCGAGACTAAAAGATGATCCAATCTTTTACAAATACCCTCAGCACCAACGCGGCGATTACTCCAGGTAGGAATAGCTACCAAAGGATTGATGTCAACAATCCCCAAGCTCTACAACAGATTATGGAAAAAATTAGTTAATGGATCAACTTGAGCATGAACCCCCCAAATTTCAGAGAGACCCAAGGAGAAATTAAGATCTCCTCCAAAAACTAAATAAGGAGATATGAGGCAGTCTGACTTGATCAAATTATTCCAGAAAGTTTCCCTGTCCAGATAGGGCGCATAAAGATTTACGAAGGTTATTTCCATTTGTAAATAAAAATAAAATAAAACAAGACACAGCCCTGATTTTATGGCCCAGGCATTAAGGAAAAGAAAATTACAAGATTTCCATCCTAGAATAAGTCCACCTGATATGCCCAATGCATCCGCTGAAATGAACTTCCATCCATGAATCATAAGTTCCAATTCTTGAACCAACACACACCCCTCAATCATTGTTTCTTGAATGAAGATAACGTCAAGAGAATGTAGATCAATAAGTCTCTTAACAACTAGTTTCTTGGGAGGACTATCCAACCCCCTAACATTTAAAGACATAAGGATCATGAAGGAACGTTAGTAAGGACAAAAGCTCTAAGCGCCCCAACATCTCTAAATTCAGAATGTGATACATTGTCCTCCCCAATCAAGCTGGCATCTACTTCAAGATACCGAGGTTTATCCTTGACAGGTTGAGAAATATCTTGAATAGATTTTGTTCACGAGCGAAGAAAATACCCCTTGCTAACAATAGCCTTACATGGAGATACAAACCCAAGATCTTTCAAGGATAAAGTCGAAACAAAAGTAGGTAAAGCCTTAGAAGAAAGATTCAGAAATGGAATGTTATCATCAATAGAATTAGAAATACTTATCTATTTAAGATTGTTTAATGGTTCAAAACCAAGAGAAATAGGATGAGTATCCAGATTCTCATCCATAGATTTTCCAATCTTACCAGTAGACAGAGTCCCATCTGATTTGACTCTCCAAGTATCCAATTTTTCATCCACAGACATCCCTGCCTTATCATCCAAAGAATTAGAAATACTTATCTGTTTAAATTTGGCTAATGGTTCAAAACCAAGAGAAATAGAATGAATATCCAGATTCTCATCCACAAACTTTCCAATCTTTGCAGTAGACTGATTCCCATCTGACTTGACTCTCCAATTATCCAAATTTTTATCCATAGATATCCCTGCCTTTGCAGTAGGATGAAACCCATATTTTTTAACTCTCCAAGTTTTAGAAGAAGAATGTTTTTTAAAAGATAGAGAGCAGTCATTTGCCAGATGTCCAAACCCATGACATCTGAAACATCTGAAGGGAAGTCCTGAATAATCCAAAGGTTGAGAGAAATATCTGTTACCTTTTTTAATTACCAATTCAGCAGGTAAGCCCAAATGAGAGTCTAACAGGACAAGTACCCTACCTATGCAACAAAACCCAGACTGTAAATAAGTTAAATCAGTTTCCAAATGGGATCCCAACATATTCCCAACATGCCTGAAGAAATCAGTAGACCAGAATTCAAAAGGTAAATTTGGGAGTTTGATCCAAATAGGAACTTGGTCATACCTTTCTTTTCGCGGGTCAAATAAAGGAGACCACCTCTTGATAAGAAGGCCAGCATTATCCCATTTCCAGACACCAGCTAGGATCCTATCAGCATCGACTGCTGACGAAAATTTAAAAGCTATCCAACCCCTAGGAAGCATATAAATCTCAGGACAAGTACTGATAATATCATTCCAATCCCTTATAGCCCACCCATGTAGGGATTCAGAATTATAATTATGCCTTCCAAACCTCCCAACCAAGGTCAAAGCATTGGTGAGAACAATGTCATTTAAAAGCACATATTCCCCCAAATTCATTAAAACAGGTTTTAACTTCTTGATGGGTTTAGGTAGCCTCTTCTTAGCCTTAGATGAACCAATGCTACCAGAGTGAGGCGCAGACACAAGTTCATTATCAGGGTCCATATACTTGTGAGTTTCATACTTCGAATCAAATCCCAGCTCTGCATTCATTCCATTATTAAGCGGTAAACTAGGCTTATCAGTCTGATAACCAGAAAGATCACATGCATCCTTATCACCATTAGTCAAATCCATTGAGTCCAAGTGGAGACCCAGGATTAGAGAAGAAGGCACAACCCCATCGAAACTGCTAGTCCCAAACAACTGAGGAGCAGGCAAGGCTTGCCCACGACTCTCCAAACAATTGGAGTCAAGGAAATCATTTTTTGAACATTCCTCGAGCTGAGGATTCAGAACTGGAAGATCCCTATCTCCCAAAAATTTCCTAGGAGAATAAACCACAGAACATTTATCCTCACCAAATCCCAACCGGGAAACAGATAGTTGTCCCATAGGGGCTGATACTGCAGGGCAAGGATAGAAAGGCTTTAAACAAGATAGATCAGTTCACCCACCTGAACTTCTGCCATCCAGACAGTCCATGGAGGAGGTTACCTTATCTAATGAATCATCTAGATCAAAGGTAGACCCCAAATCTCCCAGTTTAAAATGCAAAGGCAAGTAGGTCGCAGTGACCCGATTCTCCTCTCCAAAATCTTGTTTAATAACTTTCAAATGCCCTGGCGGAGTTTGAGCTAGGGATTTCGTCACCCGAAGAGACATAACAAAAACAATCAAGCTGATCCCCCAACCAAGAAACAATCCAAAAAAATCATCACCCAAGGATAGGATACTGTTACAAAGGACAGAGTGCAAAAGTGTTCACAGCAACCAACAGCAGCGCCCTCTTCTCAGCAACAAAAAACAAGCCTCATCATATAAACCATGCAATAACTACACATCCTAAAACATGGCAGAGAGATAGCTCTATAGATATAAAGCGTCGATAGAAAAGTGAAACAAAAAAAACCACCTGTTAGATCGAAGCACAGACATTCAAAACACAAAGTTCACCAGTCTCAAGGAAACCAGATGAACAAAATGCATCCAAGATATTCCAACTTCACCTTCGCCAGTACCCTAATCACACAAGTTGGATCCACCGTCCAGAAACTACGATACCAGATCAAAAAGGCTAAAGAACCCACCCAGCCAAAGACCCCTGAAAAGTGCTACAAACAAAGCAAAACAAGCCTTCACCAATCGACGACAAAAACTTAATATTTTCAAATCGGAGCACAGGAAGAAATTCTGAAATCCCTAAAAATCGAGGGCCGACTAAACGGCCAAGAACAGACTAGATGGTCAAAAAAATGGCCAAGATGCTCCATGCACCTATACCAATACCAAAGTCACACAGCTTGTACCAAATGGTAGCCTTATAACTACTATAAGAACCTGTATGATAGATAGACCCCTGTAAGATTATAAATGATAGTTTTAAGCTTAGAGACAGAAGGTTAATAAACCCAATCTCATAGACACCTACAAGAACGTCACAAAGAGAAAACCATGCCTTCGCCACAGAGATACAAGAAATAACCCAAGATCTGAACATACTCCATAAAACTTATACATTAAATCAGTCTCAAGCAAGGGCACTACACATCAAGCACTACTTTAGGGAATTACACAACAAGCATTACTGTCATGCATAAAACCAAGTCCATCGGCCAAGAAAACTCCATAATATGCCAAACCCGGAAAAAAGCTGTATGAGCTTTTAACCCCCACTCCTAATAGCTAGAAAACTGATCATCACAGCTCACTAGAAGAAGAAAACAAAAGCAAAGTATACTGAGGAAAATCCGAGCATACCTGTATAAACGCTAGGAGACCACAAAGCAGATTCAGACAAACCTACCGAATGCCGAAATCCACCACCTCAAGTAAGGACCAAAGTCTCCAAAGAAAATCGCAGTGAAACCACAAACTAGGTTCATACAGCCTGCGAGAGCCAAGACGGCCTTCAAGAAATACCAACACCTTAAGCTATTCATCTACCTCCAAACAAAGCAGGAAAAGTCCAAGGAGGGCCAGCAAAACGGCCAAGAACAGACCAGATGGTCAAAAAAACAGCCAAGATGCTCCACGCACCTGTAGAAATGCATGGAAACCACAAAGGAGGTTCAACCAAACCCACCGATAGCCAAAATCCTCCACCTCTAGTAAGGATCAATTTCTCCAGGGAAAAATGCAGTGTAAACACAAAGTAGGTTCATATAGTCTACGCAAACCGTGACGGCCTTCAAGAAATACCTGCGCCTCAAGCTGTTCGCCTACCTCCAAACTAAGCAGGTAATCTCCAACCAGAACGGGAACAGTGATTGCCTAGAACCACTAAAAAAACCTACGCCTTGATAACATAAAGACTCTATCGCCAGAAAAAAACCATAGGCCCTAACCAACAAGCGAATGGGGATAAGGCTAGCGAAGCCGACGACAAAACCCAAAACCGCTGATGAGTTGAAGCCAGCAACAGTGGACATGAAATTGCCTGCAGAAGGGTTAACAAAATCCAGAAACAAGTAGCGCTCTTGTCGCAGCAAAAATAAACCATAACATAAACGTGCTAACCACATAAACCATGCATTTACAACAGCGGAAAAACGAGGCAAGAAGACAACTCCAATGATATAAAGCACCGGCAGAACAATAAAGAGAAGCAATAAACCAACTGATAAACCGTAGTACGGACAATTAAGACTAAGTACACCCGTGTCGAGGAGATCCAGCTCAACGGCCAAGATTACAAACCAAATGATCGATAATGGCCAAGATACTCCATTAAACATTCACCTTTGCCAATACCCTAATCGCATTTCTTGGAGCCTCCTTCGCCGTCAATCCCCTTTGTGATAGATATGTAACCACCCAAACATACCTTTGATACCATTTAACATTGGACTTTTTTTACTATGGAGTTTATTACATTTTAATATTATGCATATTTATCATAACATTAATATGTTAATACTATAGGTATAATATATTTTATTTTCTGGATTTTTTTTAAATCATCAATTTTGAAATAATTAAATACATAGTATAGTTTTGATACCATTTAACATTGAACTCTTTTTCCAATGGAGTTCATCACATGTTAATACTGTGGATATAATATATTTAATACTGTGGATTTATTTATTTATTTATTTATGTGGGATAAATCATCAATTCTTGAATAACTAAATACATGGTATAGCTTTAATACCATTCATCATTGGACTTTTTTAATAATGGAGTTCATCACATGTTAATACTATGGAGATAATATATTTAATACTATGGATTTTGTTTTGTAAATTATCAACTCTTGAATGACTAAATACATAGTATAGCTTTGATACCATTTAACATTGGACTCTTTTTAACATACTAATACTATGGATATAATATATTTAATACTATGGATTTTTTATTTATTTATTTTGTAAATCATCAACTCTTGAATGACTAAATACATAGTATACATTTAATACTATGGATATCTATCATAACATGTTAATATTATGGATATAATATATTTAATACTATGGTTTTTTTTTAAATCTTCACCTCTTGAACGACTTAAAATACATACTAGTTTAAATATATGTTAATTAATTTTACTTTTAGTATAAAATTTTTTTTAGAAAATTAAATAAAATTCATTAAAAAGAAAGTACTCAATATATCTTTATTATTATTCTTATAAAGTTTTCAAAGAGTTTTTATTTATTTATAAATATTTATCCACTCCAACATATCACCACTTACTCTTTTCTATAATAGAGTTTTTGAACATAGTTTTGATAGCATTCATTACTTAAATCTTTTTTATAATAGAGTTTTTTAACATAGTTTTGATAGCATAATTTACTACTTAATTTTTTTTATAATAGAATTTTTTATCACATGTTAATATTATGGACAAATATTATGACCAATAAGCCACCAATTTTTCAATAACCAAATACATATTAATTTAAATGCATGGACAAATATTATAACGAATAAACCACCAATTTTTCAATAACCAAATACATGTTAATCTATTTACCAATAATTTTATAAATATTATTTATAAATATAATTTTCTCAATATTTTTTAAAAATATTATATATAAAAATAA
>LPNX010073383.1:0-33338 GCA_001517045.1 Pseudotsuga menziesii | reverse complement strand
CATTATATATCAGATCTAAATCAATTATAAACTCAACATCAGATATTAGGGCAGAACTCCCTTATCCTCAGAAAAATGCTTCTATTAAACACACTTCAAGTTATTAACATTAGGTTACTTGCATGAGAATCAACTAGACAAACATACCTATGTCATACAAACAATAATGCATTGAAATAAAAGACATGTACAGATGTATAATACATGAAAATGTAGTGGAAGCAAATCTCTTTCAAGCATTCAATATGTTCATCATAATTTTTAAAACAAATACAATTTCAGGATTAATACAAGAGAGTACTTATGTTGAACTTTAATTGTCCTGAAACTAGCTATGTCATTTCAATGTTTCACCCAACCATATGCCAATTTTTCTCATCAATCTCTCAACATAACTTCCACCCTTGAGCTGGGCATGATTTCCACAAGGGAAAGAGGAACAACAGGTTCACACATAGCTAAATACACATCACAGTTCAGCCAAGACAATCTACAGTTGGGTTTATCAGGCTGCTAAGGTAGTGGAAAGGAAGAATTTATAAGCTAGTGAGCTCAACCATAGAGCTATGGACACCTGCATAAGATCTATCTATCTTGGCCTCCACAATACCTACACACCCAACATAAGTAAGTATTCCCTTCAGTGCTACACAATCCCTCATGCCATACCTCCCCTTCCAATGCTCTTTAGGATGTGCATAGAAGAATAGCTAGCCCCTCTTTATCCTTTATGAGGTTCATCTCTTCACTATGGTTATCAAGCTAATTATTGGCCTCTTCCACTCCTATTAAAGTTCAGACCAAAACATGGGTGCACACAATAGAAAAACACAAGTGTTGGGCATGAAGAAAAACGTTTTGGCAACCAAAAAACGAAATGGTAGAAGGGAAATAAACCCTGGGATAGCAAATTCAATTTCAAAAAACATTTATGGGCATTGCAAGAGAAAAATAAACTTCTATAAACTCACAAATCATGAATCCCTTCTCCCATTCACTGTGCAACACCATAAGCAGATTTCCCAACCATTTAAAATGAGGAAATTGTAGAAAATGTGAAGGAAAAATTCCGCAGCTATCTCCAATTGCGTGAGGAAGAGAAACACATGGGTGAGAAATGGTTTGGGCACCAATTTTTGGGTTTTTTCTTGCCCCATAAGAAAAAATACATTTTTCCAAATATGTGGCTTGCCCCAATACGAAATTGACTGCCATACCTCTCCATTCCCAATGCATTAATTGCCCCAACGAACTTTTGGAAGAATTAAATGATTGGGTGCATAAGACAAAATGGGTAGTTAAGAGTTTTATGTGTTCTCTCATTGACATTTGGATTAACACTATTGGATCAAGGGTTTGAATAATTTAATTTCCCTCCCTATTCCTTGTGAAATCATGCCCTCATCTCCTGTTGCATTACATAGCTAGTTGTTGGTATTTTATTAAATTGCATATTTACATGATGTCTTAATTTATACTATGCATGGCTAGCACGAGAACCATAGGTATCGATTTTAATTGTTGATACATAAAATGATAAATAAATGGTGGGGCCTTGTCCTTGAGATCCTCACTATGATTAAATAATGATATTTACATCATGTACAATTTTAATGCAATGGGGTCAAAATCAGGATATTACAACCTATGAAAGGACAGAACCCATAACTGGAAAACACCCTAAAAAATATCATCCAACCCTCACAAATAAAAAATAGTAGCAATACAACAGTATGATTAACTCACAATAAAAAAGGACAACAAAGTACGCCAAAAACATCGTATAAGGTAGCACTATGGTGGATGGAACCTAAGGAGGGATATTAAGGTCAACACAAGGGTGGCCATCAATACTAAGGTGTCACACCAGTCATCAGCAATATGGACATCAACATTTCAGGGTTGTATAGCTCAACGTTACCGTGCAAGGGTCAATCACGAGTCACCACGAGGATAAACATCACATACAAGTAAACATGCAAGTCAATGCAACATAACAAGAAAACATGATGTCATACTAGGCCCATGCACATCAAGTCAGGGTGAGGGTAGGTTACATGACCTTCTCGACTGTATGTAGTCATATTTCTTATGCATCTCATGCAAATATTTGAATCTCATAATCATCATCACTGGATAAGGAATCTCATGTGGTCATCTGATCTTCCCTAGGTTAACACAACAAGGGGTGGCCAGCCCCTTGAGGATAGGCATAGTCCTCTAAATATGTCACAAATATTAAAAAATAACCTAAACAACAAAGTGAAAAAACATTTCACATATAAATTTTAAAAAGAAGAAACATAGGTATATCAATTTTTTAATTAGCACAACACTATTAGATAGAGAGATGCAATAATCATTAAAGTACTGAAAAGAAAACCAGTAATAACATTAATAAGATAATTTAAACATAATTTTCATATGTTTCAACTTTACAACTCTTCCATGGTCTTTCTGCTAAAGTTGGTCCCTGATATGCATAGTAAAAATAGTACAAAATCAAATTCAAGGCTGGTAAAATAATCATAACTTAGTATCAAAAGATACTACTTTAGAATTTCCTGATACTCATACACATAGGATCAGACCTTGTATTTCAAGAAACAATTCACCAAGGAACAAGATCATACCTTAAGATAGAGAGAGGGTTTAAGGTAAGCACATATCTGAGAAGGCTATAAAAAATTAGTTCAGGAAGAGGGTTGCAAAAAACAAGTGAAGGATAACTTAATTCAAGATGTTGCATTTTATTGCTAGTTTGAATTGCTATATGTTTAGTTTCAATTTTAGAGTTTAATTGTGAAATTTGTTCATAATGGATGTTTCCAACAGAGTTTTCTCTACCAATTAAATTGGTACAACTCAATAACATGGAAAAAAGATACACTCATCCCTCTACCTGGAAAAAATATTCATGTTAAACAATTATGAATTTATATTTTTCCTCTGTGAATGATGAAAATTTCTCTAAGGCATACCCATTAGAAAACGAAGAGATGGGATGATATGCAGAGGAAGTCTTCATTGATTTGGGATTATAGGAGGGGGTTTTGGTTATCATTGGTAAGAATATTCAAGGAATGAAGTACCATGGTGAAGGAAGGATAACAATTGTAAAATTGCTTCCAATTTTCGAAAGAAGACACCACCATAAGCAACGTCTAATCAAAAAATACTTTCAATAGGTGATGATTTCCAAAAGTAATACTAAGAATTTTAAAACATGTGATGCCACGATATGGAAATAAAGTTTTATGGACAAAATTAGTCCACCCCCTCAAATTCACAACAAATTATAAATTAACACCCCACATAATGATAGGAATTGGAAGAATATAATAGTTGTAAATCTCGAGTAATGCACCTTACCTATTAATGTATTCTTGAGAAATGTTCCCTCATGCATAAGAAACTCTCTCATACAAGTGTGTCATACCTCCTCAATTTCCAAGAACTCAAACAATAAAAGGATAATGGAAAATGGATTCCAAGCAATAAGGGATGCGTTCTCCATCAAACTAGGATATTATCTCATCATCTTGAACTTCCCCTTTTCTAGGGTCTTCGATAATATGTTGGCCACATATGAACATAAATATATATTAGCATAGAATATTATCCACTGTTAAACTCTAAAATTTAAGAATATTCAAAGTATAATTCCCTTGTATAAGGAATACTTCACCTACAACCTACCAAATCTGGCTCTTGCCCTTGCATCCCAAAATATTTTGAAATGGGAGAAAACTTCTCGTCAATATATACCCCATCTTTTTCAGAGAATCCTTTGCAAAGAAATATGTCCTTCAAATTTACAAACATAATTATTTAGCATCATCCATTGTATATATCATTACAATAATATTGATAAAGTTGTCATTGATGCCAAATGTTGAGTCCTTGGTTCCCCTTGTGGATCCCTTGAGGGTTAGTGTTTAGTTTGTGGTTGTCTATTTTAGAGGATCCCTTTTGAACTTTTCCAAGCCAAAGCTTGAAGCCCTTGGAGGGATTGAAACAATAGAAAAATCCCCGGTTACCCATTGAATTGGTCAAGTGCCCCTAAATTGTATCTTGGTCCTATTTAAGTCCATTTTTTATTTCAATGATCCTAGTTGATCTTTGGTTAGTGGTATTTGTGCTGCTTATTATGCTTTTACTTGTTTTGATTTCTTGATTGGTTGTTGGATGGATGATGTGGATCATGTGTCTAAGTCCCTAGATGTGTTGATGCCAGATCCCATTTCTTGCATTGGATGGCCTTGAGGTTGTTGAGTTCTTGTGGGGTCCTTGAGTCCACGAGCTTAGATATTGATCCTCTTGCATGTGGAGCCTTGGGTCTTGAAACCCACACTTATGGTGCTATGCTGCAACCCATTCTTATGGGGTCCTTGGTGTCCTTGGAAGTTTGGGTCTTGAACCCACAGATATGGTGGTTTGATGGCCATTGGATGCTCTATGGTCATTGGCATGTTGTATCCTTGTGATCATGCATATGAAGCCCATAAGGTGTTGCAAACTAATGCTGATGTATTTTTACCCATGTTTTGGGGTGTTGGACCTTCTTACGCTTATTGTGATGAATATATATAGTGGAACCATTGGATATGTTTTTAATGATATGGATACCTTGAATATGATGACGATATTCTTGAAAACGTATTTCTTCCCACTTGATTTGTGGTGTTGGGGTCCTTGATACCCTTTATATGATGAGTATATCGTGGATCCCTTCTCCTTGTTGATGTGAATTCTATGAATGTTAATACCATTGAATCCCTTATGCCTTTGATGATTTCCATTGAAGCCTTTGACCTTGGAACTTATGCATAAGGTTGTTAGACTTTTATCATTCAAGCTAGCATTATATTAGGATCTTTAACTGAGAGAATAACAAAAACAACAATCAAACACAAGAGACAATGAACATAATGTTTTTCCTCAGGGAAACCATAAATGGAGAAAACCTTACAACTTCATCATAGATAGAATCAACATCAAAAGTAAAACCCAAAAACAGTAAGATGATCTCCCGACAGTAGTAGCCTCTTTTTTTCTAGCCCCAACAACTTCTTCTCTCTCATCTATGCACTACAACTGAGTGTGAGTGAGTGTGTGATAATTAGAGAGGCTCACTCTCTATTTATACTAATTCCCAACTTGACAATAACTCACGAGGGCCGACTTCTCTAGGAGAGTCTAATAACCCTAGGGCCCTGGAATTACGGGGACTTTAACGCTTGAACAATAGGAGGGTTACCCACAATGACTTGACATGACTTGTTTACATTATTGAATCTCCCGATAGGAACATCAGGGCATGACATGAATCAAATACATTACAGATACTTCTTGGAATAAACATCGGGGTGTAAGACATAAGATATACAAGTGAATACATTCCAAAGTTACAAAGACATCAACACTCCCTCTTAACTAGGAAGATATTCTCTCGACACAATTTATTAGTACAGGTCTTCTTCTCTATATCATCTGGATCGTAAATGAGTTCTCTTCATTGTAACGTCCCCGAACCTACGACTGGTGAAGAGGACGCTACCATACATCCATCATCCGGGCATCTATACCCATGAACATGAACATACATACATATAATGTTGTAATAAGATTACTTAAAACATAAAACATACTACAATGCACTAATCATTCATATACATAGCGGAAGCAAAACAACATGCATTCATATACAATTCAACATTAATTATGTACATTATCATTCACCAATGGTAAATACGATTGAAGACACAAGTTAGGAAAGAATACTTATCCTAATAAGGACTTGTCCCGCAACTAGCTATGTTGTTGCAACGTTCCACCCAACCATAGGCCCGTGTGCTCTTTAATCTCTCAACAATGATACCATCCCCAAGCTGGGCATGATTCCCTAAGGAATAAGGAACTAACAGGTTTACACATAGCCAAGGATAACAACACCACAAGGGTACATAGTTTAGCCAAGCCAACACAGTTGGGTTTATCAGGCGAACAATAGATCAGCCAAGCCAACAAAGTTGGGTTTATCAGGCCATCCAGGAGCTGGGAAAGGATAAATGCTTAGCTGGTGAGCTCATTGAATAGATAAAGACACCTACACTAGGACCAACCTGACATCTAGGACACCCACACACACCCAACACAAGGAAATTAGTCCTTTCTCTGCAACGCAACCCCTCAGACCCTGATCTCCATTCTAGCACTATTTAGGAGTTTTGCAGAAGAAATCCAACTAGTTTTGTCTGTGTGGTTCCCAAACACACCAGGTTTGTCAAGCACATAAGGCCCTCATCCTCACTCCAATGCAGCCCAAAGACTAACCACTACGTTCATGTAGCAAACCAGCAATTAAATATTTGACAGAGGAAAGAAAACCCCTGAATTGTTCTTGGCCTTACCATGGCCAAAACGATTCCACGGTGATATACAACATCCCAAATTGCAAAGGAAACTTAGCCAACAAGTGTGGGAAACAATAGCCAAGGAACCACAACAGAAAACCACAGTCCATGATTGATAATGAAATATCTGGACAACTACAATAGGGACGCGGGAAGGAAGCCAATCCTCAACATAGACAAGAGGAAGACATATCACCAAGGAAACCCTGTAAAACATCCCACAGTGAAAAACCATGCCAAAATTTCACAACCCGACAATGGTGAAGAAAAAAAATAGACATTTTGGGTGAACAAGAGGAAGAACAAACCAACCCCCACACAATGGATTGTGATCCCTTTTAACTCTGCTCTGCATGGGGAAAATGAACAGTTTATGATCCGGATAGTGGGCAGACCATCCAAAACTAAAAAGGCAAGTCGTGGAGGGAGTACATGCGTGGGCGTAGTGGTTTTCTTGCTAGCAATTAGATGCCCCAACTAACAACAGAACAGTTAAGGTGATGGTTGGATGAGACAAGGAAAGGTGAGCAATCAAACAGGGTGGTGACACATGGCTTTTCCAATGGGATCCAGGTTTATCAATCCACCCCTTAACCTTAGGAAATCATGCCCCTTCTCAATTTGGTTGTAGTGAACATAGCTAGTTGCGTTTATTTAATTAAAAATAATATTTACATGATGCCACAACTTAATATATGCTGCATGTCCTGATATACCATTGGTGACAATTCCAATCTGAAACATAGCGTAACCAAATCGATGGTTGGGCCTTTGCCTTTATCTCTGCGCCATGATTATTTACAATATATGTATCATGTATCTGTAATGAAAATAGGGTCAAAATTGGGGTGTTACATTACCCTCCCCCTTCAATAGCATTGTCCTCGGTGCCTAACAAAATTTGAACAAAATGCTACACTAGTACTACCTCAGTGTTCCACAAAATTGAACAAAAATGGATGTGCCAATCGCATGGCATCCTCCAACTCCCATGTAGCCTTTGCAAGTCTGTAGTGCTCCCATTGCACATTTACTTGCCCTATGGCTCAGTTCCGGGGCATTGTGACGTTCCTGTCGAGGATGCGCATTAGCTCAATTTGGAACTCTCCCTCAGGTTCCACCTGAATCACATCCCAATTTATCACATGGTTAGGATCATGTACATATTTATTAAGAAAAGAAACATGAAAAACATTATGAGCTCTAGTACTAGCAGGTAATGCAAGTCTATATGCAACATGCCTTATTCTTTCAAGCACTTCAAATGGCCCACAATATCTAGGTGACAGCTTGGCACAACTTCTGATCTTCAAGGAAATCTTATTTTCTTTTACTCTGAGGTAAACATGATCCCCAACAATGAACTCTCTATTCATCCTATGCTTATCTGCATAGATTTTCTACCTGTCCTGTGCTACTTTCAGATTTTTTCTGATCTTTACAACCTCTTGCTCCATTTCCTTGAGCAATTCTGGTCCAAGCACAACCCTGCTCACTGGGTTATCCCAAGTCACTGGTGTCCTACACCTTCTTCCATATAAAGCTTCATACGCACTCATCCCCAAGGATGCCTACTATCCATTTCTATAACAAAACTCTACCAAGTGTAAGTAATCTTCCCAGTTGTTTGGTTTGTCCATCACGTACATGTGAAGCATATCTTCAAGTACTCAATTAACTCTCTTGGTCTGCCCATTTGTCTAAGGATGGTACGCAGTGCTGAAGTTTAGCTTTGTACCCAAGTCTGCAAACAATCTCTTTCAAAAATTGGAAGTGAACTAGACATCTCTGTCAGAGACTATTGCCTTTGGCAATCCATGCACTTTGAAAATCTCGTTCAAGAAGATCTTTGTAATGTCATCAGTCTTGTGCGTAGAATTTACCGGTATAAAATGTGCTGCTTTTGTCAACTTGTCTACCACAACCATGATGGAATCATGTTGTCTTAAATTCATCGACAATCCCATAGTAAAATCCATGGAAATAACTTCCTGTTTCCATTATGGAATTGGCAAAGGCTGCAACAAGCCTATTGGATGTTGATGCTCAACCTTTACCTGTTGACATTTCATGCACCTTGAAATGTATTTAGCCATGTCCTTTTTCATTCCTGGCCAAAAGTACTACTTTCTAGATGTAGCAATTGTCTTCTCATACCCTGGGTGAACAGAATACGGAGTCTGATGGATTTCATCCATAACAACTCTCCTCAAATCTACTACATCTGGAATATAAATTATTCCTTTATAAATAAGAATTCCATCTTCTTCCAATTTATATCCCTCATACCTCTCAAGACCTTGCTGCTGCAATTTGTCTTTTACCTGCTCATACAATTCATCTCCGGCAACATGATTAACAATCTTCTTCCTCAAATTTGATTGGAAAATACTAAGAGATGCCACATACATTTCCTGTACCTTCCTACTGAGTGCATCAACTACCTTATTCCCCTTTCCTTTATGTGCTTGATTTCAAAATTAAACTCACATAAAAATTCCAGCCATTTTGCTTGCCTAGCATTCAGAGTAGGCTAATCAAAAAAATACTTCAGACCACAATGGTCTGTCCTGAGCTCAAATCTTCTACCCATCAAGTAATGTCTCCACATCTTGAGAGAATGCACTATGGTTGCAAGCTCTAGATCATGAGTGGCATAGTTCCTCTCATGGTATTTCAGCTTCCTTGACTCATAACATATCACGTGGTTGTCCTGCATAAGGACTCCTCCAAGCCCTTGTCTGCATCCATCGATACACACCACAAAATATTTCTCTAAATCTGCAACCTTCAATACTGGTGAACTGTGTTGATGTATTTGTAACTTCAGAATTTATTCATCTATGTATCTTATATATTGTAACCCGATGTTTATTCTAGGATGTATCTATAATATAATTGAGTCATTTTCTCCTGCCCTGATGTTTCGATCGGGAGGATCAATAATGTAAACAACTCATGTCAAGTCATTGTGGGTAACCCTCTGATTTCCTAAGGGTTAAAGTCCCTGTAGTTCTAGGGAACTAGGGTTATTAGACTCTCCTAGTAGAGATCAGCCCTAGTAGGGTTTTAGTCATGTCAAAATTAGTATAAATAGAGAGCTGGAATCTCTATTTAGGACACATCTCATACACACTCAAGTGTAGCGCATAGGTGAGGAAGGAGAAGACACTGGGGCTAGACAAGAAGAAGGTTACTGCTATCGGGAGATCACTTACTATTTTGGGCTTTTACTATTTTGTTGCTGATTCTATCTCTAAGGAATGTGCGGGGTTTTCTCCATTTATGGTTTCCCCAAGGAAAAACATTGTGTTCATTGTCTCTTGTGTTTGATTGTTGTACTTGTTATTCTCTCATTTAAAGATCCTAATAATGCTAGCTTAATGTTGAAAAAATAACATGGTATCAGAGCTAACCAGAGAAGAAAACACTGTGCAGCTGCTGAAACTAGGGATTCCTATTTGGTGGATCTCTCTCCATATATTTTCAGCAAAAGTAGGGTGGAATAACTCTCCTCCCCAGGGCGCATCTTTCTGTTGAAGGAGAATCAAATTCTAAGGTTGTTTAGTTTTGGACTCAACACTGCTATTGAAAATTAGTGATTTTCACAAAAGAGGATGTTTTTAGTGAACCCAGGTCTATATTGATCTCCTCCCCAAAATCAAAGTTAGGGATAGATTTCAAGGTATTTGGGTGGATAGATCTCTAGAAAAACAAAACCCTAATTTGCTCCTGATCCAGTACGGCAGGATTTCAGCTCCAAATCCAAATCTGACATCTTGACCTGGTAAGATCTAAATATTTTGTATTTCCATTTGAGGTTCTCAGTTTAAGATGTCTCATCATACCAATCTTGATGAAAATATTTAGGGAGCTAATAACTTTCGAGCCTAGAAGTATAGGATCTCCTTGGTCCTGGAAGAAAATGAGTTAGACTCCTACATCCATGAGGAGGTTCTAGTTTCAGAAGGAGATGAGGCTAAGGCCTTACATAAGAAGAAGATGGTTATGGAAAAGAATATCATTCTTGATTCTATCAAGGATCACCTTATCCCACAGGTTTCCTCTCGCAAGACACCTAAAGCTATGTTTGATGCCCTAACCAAATTGTTTGAAGGGAAGAACATAAACCAGAGGAGGCTCCAAGGAATCAACTAAAGAATGTGAAGATCCAAATTGCAGAGACCATCCAGTATTACTTCACAAGGGTTTCTTAGATCAAGGAACAATTAGAAGCAGTAGATGAAGAAGTTGAGAATGCAGAAATTGTGATGACCACCTCGAATGGTCTCCTTAGGTCATGGATTATTTCATCCAAGGAATATGTGCTAGGAAGAAGTTGGTCAAGTTCACTAGACTGTCGGAAGAATTTTCTCAAGAAGAAGCTCGAATAGCAGCTCGAAAAGAGAATATGGGAAGTGAAGATCAAGATCTCATAGTTCACTCCAAGAAAGGTAGAAGAAGATCTTATTACTCCAAAGGTAAGGATCCTCATCATAGAGATAACAATAGAAGGGACCCATCTAAAATGAGATGTTATACATGTGATGAAAGATGACACTTTGCAAAAGTCTGTCCTAAGAACAAGGTTCACTCTCATAAGAAGAAGGGGAACAAAAGAAGGCATCATTCTCATGCTGCAGAGGATGATGAACCATCCAAGAAAAGAACCAGATATGAAAGTGAAGATTCTTCAAGCGAGGATGAATATGTTTTGATCTCTTCTTTCACAGGTAACATTACTCATGGAAGTGATGATTGGATTATAGACAGTGAGGCTTTCAAACATATGATTGGATTCAAGGAATCCTTTGTGAGACTATCAGAACATGAATCACCTCACAAGGTGAAGCTAGGTGATGACTACCAATATCCAATAAAAGGTAGTGGGGAATCTTTCTATAAACTAGACTCTGGAAAGTATCTAACAATGAAGGAAGTAATGTTTGTGCCAGGACTCAAGAAGAACCTTCTCTCCATATCAGCATTGGATGCAAAATTAATGAGGGTTGCATTCATATATGGTCAAGTCATCATGTGGCCAAGGGGAAAGACTATCGATAATGCAGTGGTGAGTGGAGCACAAGAAGGAGGTTTGTACAAATTGAAGGGCCATCTAGAACAAGCCTTGGTCCATGACTCAGTAGAGCCAAGTGAACTTTGGCATAGAAGGCTTCCACATGTGCATTACAGAGAACTACGTATTGAAAGCAAAGCTATTGAAGGTCTTCCAGAATTCCAAGAAAAACATGATGGGGTCTGCAAAGGATGTGCGAAAGGAAAGAATACAAAGAAGACTTTTCCTAGCAGCAAAAAAAAGCCAAAGGAATCCTATAAATCATCCACTCCGATGTATGCAGTCCTATGTCATTAAGCTCTCTAAGCGGGTAGGCATATTATGTTTCCTTTATTGATGATTTTTCTAGGAAGACATGGGTTTACTTCATGAAGAACAAAGATGGAGTATTCAGCATATTCAAGTAATTCAAAGCCTTGATCGAGAACCACACTGAAAAATAAGATCAAGACTTTTCAATCAGATAATGGTGGAGAATTCAATTCAAATGAATTCAAAGAGCTATGTAAATAATCATGGATTAAGAGGGAGTTGTGCACTCCTTATAATCCACAACAAAATGGGATTGCGGAATGGAAGAATAGAACTATCATGGAAGTTGCAAGAGCTATTCTTCATGATCAAGATATTCCTATGCATCTTTGGGCTGAAGCTTCCAGAACAACGGTGTATGTAGAGAACCGTACTCCACATAGAGTACTCGAGAACAAGACTCCTGAAGAAGTCTTCTCCGGAAAGAAACCAGAAGTCAGCCATGTCAAAATATTCGGCTGTCCTGTGTACATACACATTCGAAAAGAGAAAAGAACAAAATTAGATCCTTCAGGAAAGAATGGTGTATTTGTGGGATACTCTAAAAGCTCAAAGGCTTATAGAATATATTTCCCAGGAAAGAAGACGATTGAAATCATTAGGGATGTGACACTTGATGAAGACACAACTTACAACAAATCCAGAAAGAGACCTGCTGAAGAACCTAAAGAAGCAGAAGCACCCAGAATTCATGATAAAACCATGAATGAAGAAATTCAAGAAGAAAATCGAGAATTTGAAGAACCACAAAGACCTGCAGATCCACCTCTGGAGAAGAACCCTCATAAGAGGAAACCTTCTTGGGTATGGGAACTTATCCAAGGTGCGTAAAGATATGGGGCTCCAGAAGAGAATCACAGAGAAAGAAAGAGGACTCGATCCTACTCCGGGTATTTAGCTTTACTATGTGATTTCATTGATAAAGAACCTTCCAATTATGAAGAAGCGAAAGAACAGAAAGAATGGAAGGATGCTATGATCAAAGAGTATCAATCAATCATGAAGAATGATGTTTGGGATGTTGTCCCAAGACTAGAAGGGAAGTCAGTTGTAACTTCCAAATGGATCTACAAGATCAAGCATGCTGCAGACGGTAGCATTGAAAAGTATAAGGCAATATTTGTTGCTTGGGGTTTCTCTCAGAAAGAAGGAATAGATTATGAAGAAACCTTCGCACCTATAGCTAGATACACTTCCATCATATCAGTACTTGCTCTGGTTGCAGTGATGAAATGGAAGATACACCAAATGGATGTCAAGACTGCTTTCTTGAATGGTGTAGTAGAAGAGGAAGTGTATGTAGAACAACCACTCAGTTTTGAGACAAATGACAAAGAGTCTCATGTATGCAGATTGAAGAAAGCCCTGTACGGTTTGAAACAGGAACCCAGGACTTGGTATGGCAGAATTGACAACTTTCTATCCAATTTGGGCTTTACCAAGAGTAAAGCAGATTCTAACCTTTACTACAAGGTTGAAGATGGCAACCCAGTGATGCTTCTACTATATGTAGATGATCTATTTGTGACAGGTATGGATGGGTTGATTGCTAATATGAAGAGAAATCTTGCTGCTGAGTTCGAAATGAAGGACTTGGGAATGATGCATTAATTTCTAGGTACGGAGGTGTGGTAGAGTGTAGATGGAATATTTCTTGGACAAGGGAAGTATGCATTAGATATCCTGAAGAGGTTTGGGATGATGGACTGCAAGGCTATGGCCACACCTATGGCATCGAACCTCAATCTACTGAACGATGCTTGATGCTTTAATGTATCATCAAATGATTGGGTCCTTGATGTACCTGATGAACACGAGACTAGATATTTGCTTTACTATGAACACCTTGATCCAATTCCTGACAGATTCGAGACATGTTGACTTGATTGCTTCAAAGCATATTTTGAGGTACCTGAAGGGTACAATTGATTATGGGCTCAAGCACGATGCAAATCAGAAGATTAACCTGGAGGGTTATGTTGATTCAAATTGGGCAGGTAGTTCCATCGATAGGAAGAGCACTTCGGGGTGTTGCTTTAGTATGGAACCAGGTGTGATCTCTTGGTTTAGCAGGAAGCAATCCCGTGTGGCACTGAGTACATCTGAAGTAGAGTATGTCGTAGCTTGTTCAACTAGTTGTGAGGAAGTATGGTTGAGGAAGCTACTGTCTGATTTATTTGATCTCCAATTAGATGCTACTTGTATACATTATGACAACCAGAGTTGCATGAAGTTGTAAGAGAATCCAGTGTTCCATGACAAGTCAAAGCATATCGAGATCAAGTACCACTATATCAAGGATATGGTGCAAAGGGGAGCAGTGAAGCTCCAATATGTCGTGACGGAGGAACAAATAGTTGATGTATTAATGAAGCCATTGGCTAGGATGAAGTTTGAGCACTTCAGGGAGAAGCTTGGTGTTCTCCAGATCGAGGTTTCCTCCAAGGGAAAGTGATGAGACCCATAGCCATTCTGACATGGTGAGAGGATTGGTTCCTTCCATGGTAAGATGTAAGGGCTAAGCCATTCTTTCATGGTGAGAGGATTAGTTCCTTCCATGTCAGATATGAGTGCTGGCCATTCTATCGAGTAGGACAGATGTAAGGGAAGCTACCATTCTGGGAATGGAGGAACCTAGTCAGTTACCAAGAAAACTTAGTCTAGGACTGAGAAGCCATTGTAATGTGATAGAGGGATATGTTCCCACTTGATCAGATGTAAGGGCTGAACCATTCTATTATGGCTAAAGGATTAAGTTCCTCCCATGTCAGATGTGAGTGTTGGCCATTCTGGTGAGTAGGTCAGACGTAAGGGAAACTGCCATTCTCTAGGAGAATGGAGGCACTTGGTCAGTTACTAGGTAGCTCAGTCTAGGCCTAGGGGCCATTCTGATATGATGGTAGGATTGGTTCTTATAGGATCAGATGTGAGTGCACGCCTTTTCGAACATGCATATGTATTGGTTCCTTGTATGTGTCGAATGTAAGTGCCGAGCCTTTCTTTGATCATGTGTTGATCAAATATAAGTGCTGAGCCTTTCTTCGATCATGTGTTGATCAGATATAAGTGTTGTACCTTTCTTCAATCATGTGTTGATCAGATATATGTGTTGTGCCTTTCCTCGATCATGTGTTGATCAAATATAAGTGTTGTGCTTTTATTCGATCATGTGTTGATCAGATATAAGTGTTGTGCCTTTCTTCGATCATGTGTTGATCAAATATAAGTGTTGTGCCTTTTTTTGATCATGTTTTGGTTAGATATAAGTGTTGTGCCTTTCTTCGATCATGTGTTGATCAGATATAAGTGCTATGCCTTTCTTCAATCATGTGTTGATCAGATGTAAGTGCAGTTCCTTTCTTTGATCATTGGTTGATCAGATATAAGTGCAGGAGCTTGTTGGCATGGAGGATTGGTTTCTCGCATGGCCAAGTGTAAGTGTTGGGCCTTTCTTTGATCATTGGTTGATCAGATGTAAGTGTTGGGCCTTTCTGATATGATTGTTGGGATGTGTTCTCTCATAATTAGATATAAGTGTTGAAGAAGAACTGCATGGAAGCTAGGCCTACAACCAGCATGAGAAAGGATGGCTCTGTAGAACTTCCTGTGACGAGAGGAATCATGAGATAGCACCCATGATGATCCAGTTCCAGTGATGATGATCTAGTAGTGATGATCCAGATCGAGTAATAATCCAGATCCAGTGATGATCCCCAGTGATGATCCAGATCGAGTGATGAGCCAGATCCAGTGATGATGTCTAGTGATGATCCAAATCAAGTGATGATCCAGATCCAAAGATGAAGATGACTTGAAGAAAAATATTACTTGAAGACGAAGATGACTTGAAGACTAAGAATACTTGAATATGCAGATGACGAGATGATCCAGAGAAGAATACCAATGCTAAAAATTGTGTCGAAATAATACCTTCCTAGTTAAGAGGGAGTGTCGATGTATTTCTAACTTCGGAATGTATTCATCTTTGTATCTTATGTATTGTAACCCGATGTTTATTCTGGGATGTATCTATAATATAATTGAGTCATTTTGTCATGCCCCGATGTTTCGATCAAGAGGATCAATAATGTAAAAAATTCATGTCAAGTCATTGTGGGTAACTCTCCGATTGTATAAGGGTTAAAGTCCCCGCATTTCTGAGGCACTAGGGTTATTAGACTCTCCTAGTAGAGTTCATCCCTAGTAGGGTTTTAGTCATGTCGATATTAGTATAAATAGAGAGCTAGACTCCTTATTTAGGACACATCTCATACACTCTCAAGTGTAGCGCATAGTTGAGGAAGGAGAAGACATTGGGGCTAGACAAGAAGAAGGTTACTGCTGTCGGGAGATCACTTACTATTTTGGGATTTTACTATTTTGGTGCTGATTCTATCTCTGAGGAAGTTGCGGGGTTTTCTCCATTTATGGTTTCCCTGAGGAAAAAAACTATGTTCATTGTCTCTTATGTTTGATTACTATGCTTGTTATTCTCTCAGTTAAAGATTCTAATAATGCTAGCGAGTGAATCCACGGACCTGGGTAACACTTTTTGGCAAGGGAATTTCAGCAAAAACAAAAAAACGCACCTCGGTCGAGGGCTTGTTAAGCCCTCGACCGAGGTCTTAATATCTCGACCGAGGTTTTATTAAGCCCTCGACCGAGGTATTGCGTGCTTTACAAACCCTCGACCGAGGTATTTAAATACCTCGACCGAGGTATTTATATACCTCGGTCGAGGGCTTAAAAAAACAAACTTAGCCCTCATTCAAACAAATGAAAAATTTATTATGCCTTGCAGAGGTGTAAACCCTGCCATTCCTAGCACATAACTGGGCGGAGTTGATACCGATAAATTCACCAATGAATCTTCTATCCATTGATGTATCATACACGCATTTTGGCATTCATATGAAATTTATTTTTTAATTACTTCTAAAACTTATACTTAGAAAACCACACTGCAACTTCGAAGCAGCTCAAAGAAAAATCCGCAGAGTTAAAAATACACAGCCAAAAAATTCTTAAAAATGCACACATCACATATCAACGTGTCCTCTTCAAAAGGGTATCTTTGGTTTTTCAATTTTTGAAAAAATAGAAAAAATTCCTTTACATGGACAAATATGTGTTTAAAACGATGCTGAAATCCAATGTGGTCACTTTCGAAAAATAATAAATAATTGTATAATGCGAAAAAAATTAACAAAAAAAATGCACATCACACTGCATTTTATGTAGATCATGCTCATATATTTATTTTTTTTAAATTATTAATGCAAGATTGAATTACTCTATGTGGAGACGAGCCACTTAATAGCTTCTTCAAATTTTTAAGGTCACACAGTTCATTAAATGCAAAAATTCACACATTAAATGACATCAGAATATTTTAAAAAAAATATCACTATGAAGCCAACATAATATTCTACAATTTGTTTTTTTACTGCAAGTCAAAATTCACATGGCATATATGCGTTTTGAGGGCTTCTATCTAGCACATGAGTAAAAAATCAGGTTTTCATCGCCAAATTTGGCCAAAAAGTGTTACCCATCTTCATAGAATCACCCTAGCATAATGTTGAAAAACTAACACACTTATGAGAATATTCTTCAACCGCTAGAAGCTTTCTTCACACTTCAAATTCCATTCGAACTTTATCCCCTTCTTTTGCAAAGAAGTGATGGCATGTGCAACCTTAGAGAATCCCTCAATGAATCTCCTGTAGTATCCTGCAAGTACCATAAAAGATCTTACATCTGTAACATTTCTTGGAGTAGGCCAACTCATAATGGCTTCAATCTTCTCAGGGTCTACTGATATACCCTCTTTTGAGATAATGTGGCCCAAATACTGAATTCTATCTCTATAGAAGTCACACTTGCTTAGTTTTGCATATAGATGATGTTCTCTGAGCACTTGCAATGTCAATCTCAATTGCCCTTTGTGTTCTTCCTCATTCTTGGAATAAACAAGAATGTCATCAAGGAAAACAAGAACAAACTTGTTCAAATACTGGCTGAAGACACTGTTCATAAGGCACATAAATGTAGCTAGTGCATTTGTGAGACCAAATGGTACAACTACAAACGCATAATGTCCATACATTGTCCTGAAGGCTGTCTTTTGAATGTCTTCATCCTTGATTCTCACCTAATGGTAACCATACCTCAGGTCAATCTTGGAAAATACCTTTGCTCCCCTAATTTGATCAAAGAGGTCATCAATCCTAGGCAAAGGATATTTATTCTTCACATTAACCTTGTTCAACTATCTGTAATCAATACATAACCTAAGTGTACCATCTTTCTTCTTTACAAACAGAACCGGTGCTCCCCAAGGAGACACACTTGGCCGGATATACTTCTTTTCCAACAACTCTTGCAGTTGCATCTTCAACTCTAGCATCTTCGGTGTACTCATCCTGTAGGGTGTCTTAGACAATAGTGTTGCTCTTGGCACAAGTTCAATGGTGAAATCAATGTCCCTCTTTGGAGGAAGCCCTGGAATCTCATCAAGAAACACATCCTTGAATTCTTGTAACAGCTAATAGTCCTCCAACATAGGATTTTCATCTCATGTTGGTTCCAGAATATGAGCTGCATACAACTGGAAACCTTTCTTACAAAACTTCTTCACTTGCATTTCTGAAACCTATCTTACTAAAATTACCTTTGGAATACCCTTCACAACTACTGGGTTTCCTTCTTCATCTGTGCATTCAAAAGTCTTGTTAGAACAATCAAGCTTTACTCTGTGAGCTTCTAACCAATCCATTCCAATGAGACCATCATAGGAACCAAGCGATAGAACATTCAGATCTACACAAGTGATCAATCCATTCATAATCAATGGAGATTTCTCCACTACTTCACTGACCTTTCTCTTAGTTCTAGTGGCTAGCTGAACTAACCAATATTTTCTATGCTTTACCTTCTTAAAAGCACAAATATCCACTACTCTATGAGTAATGTAACTGTGAGTAGAACTAGGGTCAATCAAAATGGAAATAGATTGTTGAACAATATTACCTGCAACTTCAATCACAGTTGACCGGTGATCTTCCTGGCGGTCCTCCAGTGCTGCATAAATTCTAGGGACTACTCTCGCTACCTGACCCACTGTTTTTTATTCCTGAATGTTATAAGCTAGCCTTGCACTTCCATTCTCGAGTGTACAATATCTCCAAAAGTGGGGTCCTTCACATTTCTAACATTTGAGTGGACCTTTATTCTGTGGTGGCTCTTTAGGCTTTCCACATGTCACTCCAACTGGATTACTCACAGCTTGGTATGGCTACTTCTGCTGATTCCTGAATCTAGAAGGTTTGAGCCCTTTCCTTATTTGGTCAAACTTCTCGTTCTTCTTGTCCTTCCATGCCTTATGGTAATCTAGTTTACCATTGCTTTGCTCATAGCAATACTTAGCCTTCCTTATGGCTTCTTCAAGAGTTCTAGGTTCATAAAAATCAATTCAGTTATTGTAAGACTGAGGCAATCCACTCAGAAACCACTGGATCTTCACTTTTTCATCTATGATGTACCAGACATACCTCAACAATTCCAAGAATTTATTTGCGTATTCATCCATGGTCTGCTGTCCCAATCTCATCTCATGGAACTCTTTAATCTTGTCATCATAATACTTGTCAGAGAGGTATTTTTGCATGAAATACTTCTTGAACTGCTTCCACTTCAGTTTCCTTTTAGTAATCCTCTTTACTTGCTTGAAGTGTTCCCACCAAATGGATGCTCTTCCATTTAGATTGAATATGGAAACTCTTTCCTTCATTTTTTCTAAATAATCCTGCACTTGAAAGTACTTCTTTATCCCAAGAAGCCAAGCTTCAGCCTCTTGTCCAGTCTTTATCTCACCATCAAATGTAGGAGGTTTAACTTTCTTAAATTCATCTCGAGAGTGATCCCTATGGTGCCTTCTTCTTTTCCTTTTATGAGAATATGAACTTGTATCTCCATTGGACTCTTTAGAGTCATATGATCCACTGGAATTCCTTCTCCTCCTCCTAGTGATACTCTTACTACCTTCTAGCCTTGATGCACCTCATCCAGAATCTATCTTCTTCTGCAAGTCTGTCAAACTCTGCAACATGGCAGCATTCAACTGATGCTACTCTTCTTGGGATTTAATCAAGATTCTCATGGTGGCAACAACATCGAACGGTGTCTCTTGGAATATCCTTCCATTAGAATATATGTCATCATTTCCATTTCAGACATTTTCTCCCATGGCATCTCTTGCATGCTCGTAAGATCCCAAGTATCATACCCATCATGGGTTCTCATGACTGAACCACCTTTTACTTTACTGTTCTTCTTGGAATACTGCTCTTGGAATTTTTCTATAATTGTGCAAATGTGTTAGTAGCAAACTGTTAGATGCATATCATTAATATAAATCAAAACTACTTACCTTCCTCTTTTGGAAATTCATAAAACAACAATTTTGGTTAAAACACAAAATTTTTCACTCTTCCTTTTCAGCGCTATGATCACTGATAATTTTCTGAAAGCCTACTAAAATATAGTTGAAAACTGCTTGAAAAATCGCTGAGAAGTTCCTTCAAAAAACCCAAATCTCCTTTGGCCCAATCGGACCTCCTCCCAACTATCTTTCTGACACTTCGATGGTCAAAACATCTAGCTCATCGGCGGTCTGTTTGCTTATTTATTTCCGATGTGTCTACAGCTGAAACCTCTAATTTTCTCTACTATATCGACGATTTTTTTGTCTACTATTCTGATTTTTTATCGACGATCTGCTTGACTAACTTCCTCCACCATATCGGGTCCATAATTGTCTAATAGTCTGAACTTTATTGGCAGGGAAACCAACTAATCCGTTGCATCGGTGGCAGGGCGTACTGGGTGTGGGGTGGTTAGTCCTTTTGGATTCCACAACCACAGGCTTATTGGCAATCAGAACCTCTAGTCATGGTGGCATAGGTAGTCGAGACTTCTAACCATCGGAAGGTTAGTCCTCTAGACTTCCGCAATGATGGACGCACAATCTACTAAACTTTTTCGATGCCCATCGGTTGACCAGACGACTAACTTCTTCTACTGTGTTAGCAGAGACTTCAACTATAATATTTCAATCGAAAGTCATAACAACTGTCTGTCTAAGGAATAGTCTACTAATCAGCTTCAACGGAGGTCGATCGATCAACTAATTTTATCCGATGTAGCTCATCTAAGCATCGACGATGCAATCAACTAATCATCGCCGATGGCCGATGATTGTATGCCTTAGAAAAATTTTCAAAATTTTCTCTTTAGTCTTCTTTTCCACTCTTCATCGGCTCAACCATCTCTTACTCTTGACCGATCCATTTAACTATATGTCAGCGGAAGCTTCCTTTACCTTCCATCGACTCCGTCGGCTCCATCTTCCCCTATACGTCGTCAATCAAATCAACTATTTGTCACCGCCATAGCTATGTATAAGAACCTGTAAATACTATTTACTAAACACCTCAGCCTCTGCGAGTGGAAGGACTAATGCATCAGTGGAATAGTTCACTCAGCAGCCGTAACAGTGGTTCATCATCATTGTATTAATCTTGTCTATTGATCTAGGAACAAAGAATCAATCTCATCAAATATTAATCAACAAATAACTCATGAAATGGTGTAATTGGTCTACAGGAATAGTAGCCACTCTGTATTCACATAAATAATGAATGATTACAATTACATTGTCATGCTACAAGCATGAATGAAGAGACAATTTGAATTCCTTAGGAGGTCATTCAAATTGAATGAATGAGTCTAGCTTAACTGACTGTAAGCCATGGTTCACACTCAGTTAACCACTGATCAAAACCCTAATTGACTCAACTAACCCTAACTAAAGTCAAAGTGCAATAAATGTCCGAGTCTCAACTGAAAGAGATTAGACACATGTCACAGCTCACCAACCATCAAGAGGTAGCACTACACTGACTCCAATGAACCTCGATGAGGTTAATTGAAGTTGAACTGCACATCAGAAGTCGGTGGAGGTGCCCCTGTTGACTCCAGTTCATTAAATAATCATTAAATAATATATTTAATGAGAGGAGGTGCCTTAACTGACTTGTTTAACTTATTGTAACCACTAGTTAGCAATTAGGTGCATTAATATCACTCAGATCACCCCCGGAGTGCTCCAGTTAGCCTCCCCGAATGTAGGAGAAGGCTAAGTTAGCCTCCTTGATTGAAGGTAGGCATGGGTGAGACTGTATGATGACATTTAATGCTCCACTTATGTCAATTAATGTCAATAATACTTAGGATAGTGGTTTAACTAGGCCAATTTGACCAAAAAGAGTGTGTATGGTGGTAAATGTCTCCAACACCCCCCGTTAAGCTATACTCAGGAGGAGTTAGAAAACACAAATGCATAAAAATGCTAGGTCCCTGGAAACAAAGGCCATAGGTCACCTTGTACAATAAAGTAATTGCTTAATATAACCAAGGAAATGGGGAAAACCTCATGGGAAAAATACCCCCCCTCAAACTAAGCAGTCAATCAATAATTGGTTATTCTATGCAGTAGTATCTTGAGAATGTGCATGTGAACCTATGAATACAAAATAAATGAATATGTCTAGAGGAATCTTCCACTTTGGAAGAACAACAATGTACTCAATTGAATCAGAAATATAAACAGCTGCACGGTGAAAACTGGACCCATGTAGAGTAGCTTAAATCATCTGAAGAGAGAGAAAAGGTTCTTGACGATTTGAACCATGTGTGGAACAATCAAGAATATGATATGTTTCAGCCTTGAACAGAAAACCATGAGTGGTAAAATCAGCCCCAAATCTTAGGAGCAAGTGTCCAAACGGATGCATAATGTCTTCCTCTTTGCTAGTTCTATGAGGAGATGAGCATGTGACCAAAGGTAGAGAAGCCTTGGGACTGTGCAGAGCGAATGATTGAGATCCATAATCTGATATATATTCTGAAATATCTAATTAATCACATAATAAAATATCAGCAACCTTATAATAGGAAACTAACACCAAATCCCTATCAACAGTTTTGAAGAGAAAGTGCGATACTTGATTTTTCACACCGAAATTGGTGAGAGCAGCTACAACCATGACTGAAAAATATTGGATTTTAAAATATGAAAAAAATAATATCAGATCAAAGTGTAAATCAGATCTAAATAAGTTCACAACATATCCAAAACTGTGAAATGAAATTAAATCCCCAGCAACAGTTTTGACTTGCGGTACTTGTTTCTTCACACCGTTGATGAGAATAGCTACAAGAAGTACTAAAGGTTTATGAACCTGAAATTTTGAACCAAGAAATATTAGATCATATCCAAATAAGATCATATCAGATCCAATAAGTTTCATATCAGATCCAAAATTATGGTCAACCGAGACTGTGGATGCATAATTGTTTTTTTCTTCAAAATTCTGAATTTTTGTGCATGCAATCATGCAGGATTTTGCTGGAAGATATAGATCATGGGGAGAGAATGTGTCACTATTATAATCTTATATTTATTCCAAAATATCTAAGTTTTTACATATTTTCACACCAACAGCAACATGGGAGGAAGAAAAATCAAATTTCTCTTTACTTTTGGAAGCAATTATTTGTAAATTTTGCACAGAATTCAAAGGAAAAGCACCGGTGAATGTTTGCATGGAAGTGCAGCAGTAATTTTCTTCAATATCATATATTTGAATGTCTTCTTTTGTTTTATAAATATGAGGAGATGAGATATCAGAGATCTCATGAACTTCCGGAGCATCAGGAGAAGTAGTCACTGCATGGAGACTTTCTTCAATTCGAATTGAATGTGTAGAAGATTCTGCTTCATATTCATCTTGAACAACTTCATCAGAGAGAGTAGAGGATGAGAATTTTGAGTAAAGAACTCTTGTGGTGCTGGATGTGATCTCCAAAGTGCTATTATGAATCTCATTGTGCTTGCCAAAGGTTCTATCCAATTTTGTCCAGAGATGCTTTGGGTATTCAGTAGAACCAATAAGGTAGCGCAAGCTAGGAGAAAGGGCTAGACATATTGCTCCAAAATCTCTATCACTGTCATTTAGCCAGTCATTATAATTCTCATAAGAATCTTTTCTAATTCCAATAGACACCTCATAGAGACCTTGTCTCTTCAGAGATGCAATCATCTTCAACTTCCATTCTGAATAGCTTGTGAAAGGGGTGAGAAGAGGGATTGATGAGTCCATTCGAAGTTGTACCTATTAAAACCTGCAAATCAAAACAAAAGGGGCACCGTAAGGTTGAACATCCTGCACATTTTAGGCTTTCATCAGACCTAGCATAGTCAATCAAGAAAGCTTGATCAACAAGTTATTTACTTGGGGTATTAAGTGGTAAGCCTTGGCTTCTGGTGCAGTGCTGGATTTTTGAGCTATTGCTCAAATTTCATGCATAAATCTGTCAAAAAGCTTGTTTCTGAGAGATAGAGCTTTGTCCCGCCATAAGCTCTGATACTATGTTAATCTTGTCTATTGATCTAGGAACAAAGAATCAATCTCCTCAAATATTAATCAACAAATAACTCATGAAATGGTGTAATCGGTACACAGGAATAGTAGCCGCTCTGTATTCACATAAAGATTGAATGATTACAATTACAATGTCATGCTACAAGCATGAATGAAGAGACAATTCGAATTCCTTAGGAGGTCATTTGAATTGAATGAGTGAGTCTAGCTTAATTGACTGTAAGCCATGGTTCACACTCAGTTAACCACTGATCAAAACTGTAATTGACTCAACTAACCCTAACTAAAGCCAGAGTGTAATAAATGACTGAGTCTCAACTGAAAGAGATCAAAAACATGTCACAGCTCACCAACCATCAAGAGGTAGCACTACACTGACTCCAATGAACCCTGATGAGGTTAACTGAAGTTGAAATGCACATCAGAAGTTGGTGGAGGCACCCCTGTTGACTCCAGTTCATTAAATAATATATTTAATGAGAGGAGGTGCCGTAATTGACTTGTTTAACTTATTTTAACCACCAATTAGCAATTAGGTACATTAATATCACTCAGATAACCCCCAGAGTGCTCTAGTTAGCCTCCTCGAATGTAGGAGAAGGCTAGGTTAGCCTCCTTGACTGAAGGTAGGCATGGGTGAGACTGTATGATGACATTTAATGCTCCACTGATGTCAATTAATGTCAATAATACTTAGGATAGTGGTTTAGCTAGGCCAATTTGACCAAAAAGAGTGTGTATGGTGGTAAATGTCTCCAACACGTTGAACCTTTTCTGATCGGTAGCTCGATCCCCTAACTATTTTTGGTTGGTGATCTGAAGCACAACTTAATCAGCATCGGTAGTCGGAACCTATAACCATCAGAAGCTTAGTGCTTTAAACTTCCGCAACACTGGGCACGTGATCCACTAACTCCTTTCGATGTTCATCGACGACCATTACAACTAACATTTTCCCATGGCCAATGATCTTGTTCCTTAGAGAAATTTTTTAAGATGTTCCACCTTGTCTTTTGCCACATCGGTCATCGGAGAAACTATCCTCTACGCCATTGGCGGTCGGAGGCTCTAACCGTTGGGAGAATAGTTGTTTAGGCAGTTGCAATGATGGTGCAAGATCATATATCCTCTTTCGATGTAGTCACCAACCTTTTTTCCATGTCAGCAACTGGATCATCTAAGCATTGGCAATGCAATCAACTAATCATCGCCGATCATCGATGATTCCATTACTTCATAAAATTTTGAAATATATCCCTGCGGTGGGTGAGCTTCAGACTAACACTTCGTGGTGTCAGAGGACCTTCTCACTTAGTCTTCCGATGTGTCGATGACCAACGAATGCAACCTTTCCTCAATTTCCTTTCGATTACCATCCATGAGGTGGCCTTTCCACTAAGGGCTCCGCTGCATCGGAAGAACTTGTCACTAAGTTTTCCGATGAGCCGACAATTCTGGCACTTCGAATTTTTCTGTGAATTTTCTCGTCATCACTAATTTTCTCCTAGTTTCTTTTGGGAAGTAAGCAACCTACCTCTGTTAACTATTCTTTCATGGCCCTCTGAGGTCCAAATGTTGCAACATAAGCTTTGTCACTGCATCTTCACGGCCTGTTCAGGCCCATGCTGCAACCAGAGCTGTAATACCACACTGTAATGTCCCCAACCCTCCGATCGGCGAAGAGGACACTACCATACATCCATCATCCGAGCATCTATCCCCATGAACATGAACATACATACATATAATTCTGTAACAAGATTACTTAAAACATAAAACATACTACGATGCACTAATCATTGATATACACAGTGGAAGCAAAACAACATGCATTCATATACAATTCAACATTCATTATGTACATTATCATTCATCAATGGTAAATACAATTGCAGACACAAGTCATGCAAGAATACTTATCTTAATAAGGACTTGTCCAACAACCAGCTACGTCAGTACAATGTTCCACCCAACCATAAGCCCATGTGCTCTTTAATCTCTCAGCAACACTGCCACCCCTAAGCCGAGCATGATTCCCCAAGGAATAAGGAACTAATAGGCTTACACATAGCCAAGGATAACAACACCACAAGGGTACATAGTTCATCCAAGCCAACACAGTTGGGCTTATTAGGCGAACAATAGATCAACCAAGACAACAAAGTTGGGTTTATCAGGACATCCAGGAGCTAGGAAAGGCCTAATGCTAAGCTGGTGAACTCATTGAATAGCTAAAGACACCCACACCAGGACCAGCCTAACTTATAGGATACCTACAGACACCCAACACAAGGAAACCAGTCCTTTCTCTGCAATGAAGTCCCTTAGACCCTGATCTGCCTTCCTGTGCTATTCAGGGGTTGTGGAGAAGAAATCCAACTAGTTATATATGTGTGGTTCCCAAACACACCAGGTTTTTCAAGCACATCAGGCCCTCATCCTCACTCTAATGCAGTCCGAAGACCAACCATTGTGTTCGTGTAGCAAGCCAACCATTAAAGCTTTGAGAGGGGAAAGAAATCCCTTGAATTGTTCTTGGCCTTATCGTGGCCAAAACAATTCCACAGTGATCTACATCATCCCAAATCACAAAGGCAACTCAACCAACAAGTGTGGGAAACAAAAACCAATGAACCACTACAAAAAACCACAGTCCATGATCGATAATGAAATATCTGAACAACTACAACAGGGATGCAGGAAGGAAGCCAATCCTCAACCTAAACAGGAGGAAGACATATCACCAAGGAAACTCCAGAAAACATCCCACAGTGAAAACCCATGGCAACATTTCATAGCCCGACAATGGTGGAGTCAAAACACAAACTTTCTATGTGAATAAGATGAAGAACGAACCAACCCCCACACAATGGATTGTGATCCCTTTTAACTCCACTCTGCATGGGGAAAATGAACAGTTTACGATCCGGATAGTGGGAAGACCATCCCCAACCCAAAAGGCGCATCATGGAGAGAGTGCAGGTGTGGGTGTAGTGGTTTTCCTGCTAGTAATTAGATGCCCAAACTAACAACATAATAGTTAAGGTGGTTGTTGGATGAGACAAGGAAAGGTGAGCAATTAAACAGGGTGGTGACACATGGCTTTTCCCATGAGATCTAGGTTTATCAATCACCCCCTTAACCTTAGGAAATCATGTGCCTTCTCAATTTGGTTACAGTGAACATAGCTGGTTGGGTTTATTTAATTAAAAATCCTAGTTACATGATGCCACAACTTAATATATGCTACATGTACCGATATACCATTGGTGACAATTCCAATCCAAAACATAGCGTAACCGAATCGATGGTTGGGCCTTTTCCTTTAGCTCGGCACCATGATTATTTACAATATATGCATCATGTATATGTAATGCAAATGGGGTCAAAATTGGGGTGTTACAGTCATCTTCATCTTGATCTGGATCATCACTGCTGGATCATCATCACTGGATCTAGATCATCATCACTCGATCTGGATCATCATGGGTTCTATCTCTTGATTCTTCTTGTCATAGGAAGTTCTATAGAGCTAGGGCCTTTCTCATGATGGATGTACATCTACAGAGCTATTCCTTTTTCATACTAGATGTATCATCACAGAGCTAGTCCTTTTTCATACTAGATGTGGCATCTACACAGAGCTGGTCCCTTTTCATACTAGATGAGTCTTCATAGAGCTAGTCCTTTTTCATACTAGATGTGAGGTCTACACAGAGCTAGCCCTGTTTTATACTAGATGAGTCTTCACAGAGCTAGTCCTTTTTCATACTAGATGTGGGATCTACATAGAGCTAGTCCTTTTTCATACTAGATGTGGGATCTACATAGAGCTAGTCCTTTTTCATACTAGATGAGTCTTCACAGAGCTAGTCCTTTTTCATACTAGATGTGGGATCTACACAAAGCCAGTCCTTTTTCATACTGGACAAGTCTTCACAAAGATAGTCCTTTTTCATAATAGATGTGGGATCTACAAAGAGCTAGTCCCTTTTCATACTAGATGAGACTTCATAGAGCTAGTCCTTTTTCATACTAGATGTGAGATCTACCCAGAGCCAGTCCTTTTTCATACTAGATGAGACTTCACAAAGCTAGTCCTTTTTCATACTAGATGTGGGATCTACACAGAGCTAGTCCTTTTTCATAATATATGTGTATTCATAGAGCCAACCCTTTTTCATGTTGGATGTGGGATCTACACAGAGCTATTCATTTTTCATACTAGATGTGTCTTCACAGAGCCAACCCTTTTTCATGTTGGATGTGGGATCTACACATAGCTAGTCCTTTTTCATACTAGATGTGTCTTCATAGAGCCAACCCTTTTTCATGCTGGATGTGGGATCATCACATACATCTAAAAATGGAAGGAACCAAACCAATCCTCTCACAATGTCATAGCTCCTATATCTGACCATGGAAGGAACCAATCCTCTCACCATGTCAGAAGGGCACAACACTTACATCTGACCATGGAAGGAACCAATCCTCTCACCATGTCAGAAGGGCACAACACTTACATCTGACCATGGAAGGAACCAATCCTCTTACCATGTCGGAAGGGCTCAACACAAACACATCACTTCCTCTTGGGAGGAATCTCAATTTGGAGAACACCAAGCTTCTCCTTGAAGTACTCAAACTTCCCCCTAGCCAATAGCTTAGTCAACACATCAGCTATTTGTTCATCCATCACAACATACAAGAGCTTCACTACTCCTCTCTGCACTGAATCCATGATATAGCGATACTTGATCTCGATATGCTTTGACTTGTGATGGAACACCGAGTTCTCTGACAACTTCACACAACTCTAGTTGTTGCAATATATACAAGTAGCATCTAACTAGAGATCAACTAAATCAGACAGTAGCTTCCTCAGCCATACTTCGTCACAACTAGATGAACAAGCTATGACATACTCTACTTCAGCTGTACTTAGTGCCACACAGGATTTCTTCCTGCTAAACCAAGAGATCACACCTAATCCCTTAGTAAAGCAACACCCTAAAGTTCTCTTCCTATTGATGGAATTGCCTACCCAATCTGAATCAACATAACCCTCCAGGTTAATCTTTTGATTTGCATCATGCTTGAGCCCATAATCAATTGTACCCTTCAGGTACCCTAGAATATGCTTTGTAGCAATCAAGTGAACATGTCTTGGATTTGTCAGGAACTGGCTCAAGGTGTTCATAGCAAAGCAAATATCTGGTCTTTTATTTGTCAGGTACATCAAGGACCCAATCATCTGATGATAAATCATGGCATCAACTGACTCAGATGAATCATCACTCAATAGCTTTAGGTTTGATGCCATAGGTGTGGTTAATGCCTTGCAGTCCATCATCCCAAATCTCTTCAGGATCTCTATTGCATACTTCCCTTGTCCGAGGAAGATTCCATCCGCATTTTGCAACACCTCCATGCCTAGAAAGTAATGCATCATACCCATGTCCTTCATTTTGAACTCAGTAGCAAGATTTCTCTTTGTATCAAGAATCAACCCATCCATACCTATTACAAACAGATCATCTACATATAGTGGGAGCATCACTGGGTTGCCATCTTCAACCTTGTAGTAAAGGTGGAATCCGCTTTACTCTTGGTAAAGTCCAAATTGGATAGAAAGCTGTCAATTCTGTCGTTCCATGTCTTGGGTGCCTGCTTCAAACCGTACCGGGCTTTCATCAATCTACACACATGAGATTCCATGTCATGTGTCTCAAAATCGAGTGGTTTCTCCACATACACTTCCTCTTCCACTACACCATTCAAGAAAGTAGTCTTGGTATCCATCTAGTGTATCTTCCATTTCATCACTGCAGCCAGAGAAAGTACTGATCTGATGGAAGTGTATCTGGATACAGGTGCAAAAGTTTCTTCACAATATACTCCTTCTTTCTGGGAGAATCCATGAGCCATGAATCTTGCTTTATATTTTTCTATGCTGCCATTTGCAGCATGCTTGATCTTGTATATCCATTTGGAAGTCACCACAGACTTCCCCTCAGGTCTTGGGACAACTTCCCAAACATCATTCTTCATGATCGATTGGTATTCTTCGATCATAGCATCCTTCCATTATTTATTGTTTGTTGCTTCTTCATAGTTGGAAGGTTCTTTATCAATGAAATCACATAGTAAGGCTACATAACTGGAATAGTACCTGGTTCTTTTCCTTTCTTTGTGTGATTCTTCTGGAGCCCCATATCTTTCTGCACCTTGGATAACTTCTCGTACCCAAGTAGGTTTCCTCTCATGAGGATTCTTCTCCTGAGGTGGATCTACAGGTTCTTGAGGTTATTCTATTTCTCGATCTTCTTCTTGATATTCTTCGTTCATGATTGTGTCATGAATTCTGGGTGCTTTTGTTTCTTCAGGTTCTTTAGTAGGTCTCTTTCTAGATTTTGTTAGAAAATAAGACTGTAGAGCTATTGGAGCGCATACTCCATAGGGGGTAACTCCGCAGTTAATTTGTAAGTGGAGCGATGGGTCAAAATAGTCTTAGGGGTGTCGGGGTAAGTCAAAACCCTCTCTGTTTGTAATAAGCCCATGGTTTAAATCCAGGGTTTAGGGTTTTGTGGGTGCCCATGGTTTAAGACCAGGGTTTTGTAAAGCCGCGCAGTATAAATAAGCGCTTATGTAAAATGGAGAGGTTAGGCTTTTTGATGTAAGAAAAGATAAGACAAGTAAGATTGGTTGTTGTAAGGAAAGGACAAGTCCCAGCTGTGTGCATGGACGACCTCTGCAGCTGTGTGCACAGAGGGTTTTTGTAAGGAGGAAAGAAAGATCTGCAGCTGTGTGCGCAGAAGCCTGCTGCTGTGTGCGCGGCTATTAAGAGCGGAAGAAAGATCTGCAGCTGTGTGCGCAGATAAACTGTGGTTTTGAGAAAAGAGGAATAAAACGCAGTTTGTGGACGTAGCCCCTACACTGGGGGTGAACCACGTTATATGTGGTGTTGTGGTTTTGTTGTGTTGTTTCCGTTTCTGTTATTTTCATGCATCTAACTGATTACATCTGATAATATAAGATCTCTGCTAATATCAAGCTTCGCAGTGAATTCCCTGTAGTGGGTTATGCATGTTTGGTTTCTCTTTTATGCTCTGAATTTATATGTGAATGAATGATAAGTAAACAGGAAGTTGAATAATAATTGTTTAGAAAGGCTACGGTACAGTAATCCCCCTCTTTGCATGCAGAAACCTGATTCTGCGGCACCCCATTGCTGTTTCGGGTGAGACTGCAACCTGCGCGCAGGTTGTTGCCGAAAGGGCCAACACAGTGGGTCATTTGTTGGTGCGAAGTATAAAGCGTTAACCCGGGTCGGCCCAAGTGACCAACAAATTGGTTCCGTTGCCGGCTGAACTCAGTACCTGCTCACGAGGGGTTTACCTTGTACCACAAGGGCTATGTTTTGGAGGCCCTCGGTGAAGGACATCAGTGATTGGTTCGTTGAGCCCTGTTTGCAATTCGCGCAGACAGAAAATACGAACCCGTGTTGCAGCGCAAGTGACTGTTTACAACGAGTTTACCATTGATACAAGCACTTCTTCCCGTGACGGTGAATGGCAGGCTTTCCAAGATCCCCGTGGTAAGTTTTTGAATTTCTACTATTGGTATATTGCTATTTGAATCCGATTATTAGTTTAGTCGTACTAACATATGTTTGCAAGTGCCACTTTCTCGGACGAGCAACACGGGTTGCTGCGAAACGGGAAAAGGTATAAGCCGGATTTTAGCCCCTCTTCCGTAAGCCAGATCACCACGTCCACCCCTGTAAACCCTGAAGAATCGGACTCCGCATACCACCCTAAGGTCGAAAACCCGCCAGCTACCCCGCAACACCACCCCGCAACCCCTGACATTCCGTCGCAGCCTGAGAGTCAACCAGGTTCGCGTATTCCAGCCGCGGGCCAATCTGCCCGTGCAAATCCCCCCCCTTCCACCACCAGTACCCTTCCCAAAACCACCCGTAATTCCATGGCCCACCTCGTTGATGATATTAAACTCCCCACCTTTAAAGGCACAGGCTCCGAAGACCCAGAACAGTTCTGGTTTCTCTGCAACGCGGTCTGGACCGCGAAAAAAATTACCGATCCCGATGTGCGCGTCGTGCAGCTGATTACATCTTTTCGGGATAGGGCTCTGACTTGGTTCATGAAATTTTCTAGCAACAAGAACCCTACGTTAGGTGAAATCAAGGCAGCCATAATCAAAGAATTTAAGAAACCTAAATCGGAGTCGCAGAGCATCACCGAACTCAAAGAGATTCAGCAGCGGAGCGGCGAGTCAGTCTGGGAGTTTGATCAGAGATTCAAAGTTCTACTGGACCAGGTCAGTTTTACCATTAGTCCTGCGCAGCACAAGGAATGGTTTATCGCTGCATTGTTACCACATATCAGAACGCTGCTCATGCAACAGAAGGTTGCTGACCAGCAAGAGGCCCTAGAAATCGCAATGAAACTAGAGACTGCCCCTGTCGGAGATGACTCTCGGATTGCTCAAATCCAAGCGCAGTTAGCTACGATGGCCCTGGAACTCCATGAGATGAAAAAGGGAAAGTCTGACGGCGAAGCAGGGCGGTGCACGCAATGTCGGACTGAAGGACATGACAGGGAACGGTGCCCCCTAATAGCCAAGTACCTACAGAATGGTGCGCCGAACCCCTTTCCGCCACAGGTTCTTTACTGTGAGCTTTGCAGAATGACAGACCAACATCGACCGGAGCACTGTTATCTGCTACAAAAGTATGCGTAGGGACCTGCGAACCCCTACTGTAAATTTTGCAAATCTATCGGTCATAATGAGGAGGAGTGCCGCACCTATGATGCCTACAAGGTGCACACGGAAGGCCCACCTACCGACAGTTATGGCTACCAGGGGGGTGCCGCTGGCCGAGGTACCTCTGGAAGTCGTGGCGGTATAGCTGGGCGAGGCCGAACCCAAATTGTGTGTTATAATTGTAACCAAGCCGGGCATTTGGCTCGCGACTGTCGGAACCCAACTACGACATGTCGGTAT
>LPNX010073375.1:6301-50265 GCA_001517045.1 Pseudotsuga menziesii | reverse complement strand
ATGTTGTTCAATAGGGTGCGCAACACACCTACTCTCGTTGAGGTACTTCTACGTGGTTTTTGCAAAGCATTGAGAACATGTAAGAGCAATGAATGTTGGCAAGTAGTGACTGTGAAGTCCCTCTTCCTTTTTTACCTGCCCCCTGCAAGGCGTTCCATCAATACCCACCTTAAATTTCATTTAAATAGCATTTAAGCTGCACTTAGCTTAAATGCTTAATACTTCTTGGCATGGGATAACAAGGTCCTGTTGTTATCCGTTGTAATAAAATGATAATTGTTTTCAACCTATCTATCAAATCACCGTGATAAAAAAAGATTTTCTTTACAAAACAGGTATTTCATTAGTTTTTGGTCAAACTAACTAATTCCAACATAAACAAGATTGATTTCGGGTCATTTCACCTCATCCATGTGCTCTATCCACGCTATGCAGTATTATGTTTTCAATCCAACCCATTGAACGAAATCCATATGCTCATAAGTAAAAATAAAAATAGCTGAATGCATTTGTTATGGTGGAATTAAACATTGGCAAGATGGATTTCTAGCTTAAGATATAATTCCATAAATTGCACATTGTAGTGTGAAGTCTTTTTAATCCAATTTTCTACTAAAACAATAATGTCATTAGTCCAAAAATTAATGTATTTTAATCCTGTCTCCATCTAAGTTTTCAACATACCGCATGATTCTAGATGGAGAATACATCACGATCTAAGTTTTCTTTTTAACACGGTATTTAAATCTAGCATACACGCAGACTTGAGGCTAGCTCGGTACTAGAAAACGTAAAGCATGGAGTTACTAGAGCCAAAACCCCAATCCAATATACCTAGAGAGAAAAATATCCTTAATAATGGGTTTATTAACAGTCCATGCTATGGACACTAACCTTAGCCGTGGCGTGGCCTTAGATACAGGTCTAAGGCAACATGATGAGACCTAAATTCCTTATTTGTAGGTTATTAATAACTAATACTTGCAAAGTGAAATTAAGCACATGTGAAAAGCATTGAAAAGGGCAGAAGCATATAGTAGAGCTTGTCCAATGTAGATAGGTATCGCAGACTGTTGCAGTTGCAATGTACATATGAGCCAACAGATTTATGTTTTCGGCGCATTATCTTCATCTTCCAGAATAAGCACACACCGTTCCTCATGCAACAAAATTTCTCAAACACACTACAAACCAACATGATATATAGCACCTTCCTTTTTCTCAGCCTGCCCCCTTCTATCCAAGATCTGGAAAAAAAATATCCATTGAAAAATTCCTAACGCCTCCATAAGTTACGTTCATGCCTTTCCTGTAACGCCTCCATAATTGGTGGCTTGTACTTAGAGTCATTAAAATCTCTGAGTTCGTTGCTAATAAAGGGCACATAGATTCCTCCTTCAAGGCATAGATTGCTCTCTCCAATGCCAGTAACTGTTGGACTATTAACTTCATCCCCCCCTTCTTAGCTAGTCTAAAGCCATGTGGCATTACTATCCTTCTAATGGTCTGCAAAATTTAAGACATTTTGGCACTAATTACTTGTTACGGGAATAATTAACCATTAATGTAATAAACTGAAATTCCCATGTTTAAAATACTCATTGACTTGAGGTCAAATTTGTTCAATGAGAATTTATTCTTTTCAACAATCATTAGTTCAATAAGAGGGTTTTTATTTTAATATCTAAGTCAGAAGGAATCACAACTCGACCTTTGGTAAATCTAAAGGTGAATACTTCTTCATTCCCCAAGGAATTATTCCTTTTCCTCGTGAGCATCTCCCCCCCACCCCCCACTAACATTAAATAGGTAATGGATGTTGGTTGGAACTAGATTAATATTATAAATATACATATCTTTAATATAATGGCCTTAGTGTGTTGGAGTTATCCCCACTTCTCTTCAACTCATTTGAAGTTACCTTTTTTTAAAGGCTCGATATCTTTAGGCATTGATAGACCATAAGAGCTTCCCTTAATAAAATTTGTAAGTTAGAGATGAACTCCAACTTTCGGGGGAGTAGCATACTTTTTCATTAGTGTAGTGTGTTATGAAATTTCGCTTACTAAGGTGTCTCTTATATGCTTTGTTTAAGTCGTAGAGCCATAGATATTAATTTACTTGTGTGGGTGTTGATTATTCCCTTTCTCACATTCTTGTCGGTTAGTTATCTGTGAGTTGGTTATATCGAAGGTTGATGTTCATAAAGGACTTCTATAGGTCTCTCCCCTTAGGGAATCTACCTTGAGGTTGCGTCAATGATTTATGTCTCTCACATCTATAATAATTTTTTAGGGAATTTAATCACCTAATGTTTCTAGGTTTTACTGGTGGGGCCTTGGCCTTGAGCTCCTCACCAAAGAACCAGTACAATAATGATAAACAAAATACAAAATATTTTGGGCGTACAAGAGGGGATTTACGAATTATCTAGGGTATGCGAGAGGGTTATTACAATTTGTTAGTAGGAAAATATTCTTCGACTCAGTGGGCCAAGGATCAAACCATCCAAATACAATTTTTTCCCTCCCAAATGGATGAGCTATAAAGATACTATGATACGAAGTGATATGTGCACACCCTTACATGTAATCAATTGTTCAAGAAACCTAACCATGGAAAGATAATTTGACTTCGGGTCTAGTTCATAAAATTATCTAGTTCGACAATATATGAATAATATATTAACATGAAATCATATTTGTAATATGTGAAATCGTCCTGATGATCAGAATACTTTAGGTTGTTTAAGCTACTTGGAAAACAATTTATTTGAAACAATATAATTTAGCATCTTAAATGAGACAAGGTTGAACCTACGAAATGATTTATTGGAAATGGTAAACAATGGTTACTACCATAAAACATGGAAATAAAGTAGTTATAATAATCTATCTTAAAAGAATAAGTATAAACTGCATGTATCTATAAACCCATCTAGATACATGTAAAAAATATGAGTTATACCAGCAATGATCCTGACTGACAAATCTCAAGCATGTCTTATCTTATGAGACAATAATGATAATTTGATCAAATATATTTAAAATCATAAAATCATTTTCCATAGTACAATAAAGATAATAGGAAACATAAATAAATGCATGTATTATTCTCTTCGTTTTGACTAAAATTTGTGTTGTAAGTGCATGGGAACCAGGTGTCTCATCGCCCCATCCCACGCTCCTCACAAAATTCCATGTTCAAAATTTTCTAGCGATAACTTTGTAGGGTAATGTTCAATTTTTTAATGAGTTTTTATCCACCACTAGAATTTGGAATGACATTTCTTGTCCATTATTGGAGGCCACACCCTCAAAGGTCATCGCTATCGGGTAGTGTTAATTGGATAATGAGTCCTGATGAAATTCTAGAAACATTACCAAATATCTACGAACCCACTTGGAAATGAAATGGTTTAATTAAGAATTTGTGTATGTGAAAGATTTTATCATTATGAGTTGTGGGTTTGAATTCAATTAAGAATTCAACAATGTTGGATTGGGTGACCAACAATGTTCGACGAAATGCTAAACAAAGTGGTGATAGAGCAAATCTCATTATAATCAACTTGAGGGATGCTTGAATTCACTTGGATTCTACTATAGAATAATTTGATTGGTTGGACTACCAAAAGATATGAGTTCCCTAAACTTTTGTTACCAAAATTAATAATTCCTCACATTTGTTAATCAAGATCAAATTCAAACTCACATCTGAATAGGGTTTATTGAATGTTAATTGAGGTTCTGTGGATTAGAAAAATTGGTATTCATGGTAGGAGAAGGTTGATTGATTGTTGGATGAGGTTCTAAACATTATAAAAAATAATGTTCGTCACACATTCTGTTATTTAATTCGATAAACTGTGTATAAATATTGAAAATGCCAAGCTTACTCTGTATGTGACTATGATTGGTGAAAATCTGTAGCTGAGGTCACATTATATATTTTATGCATTGTGTGTTGTTGAAATAATAATGAGACATATGCTGCCATGGATGTTATGTATCGTTGATGAAAATGTTAGAATAATTTATACCAATGTTTAGTAATCTATAGTTGAGTTAATGTTATATAGTTTTTAGTTTGCACACAATTCTAGGTATCATTTTCCTTCGATTGTTGCAATTGAGAAAAACCTTCCTCATAATGAATAGCCATTGTCACGATCATTACTCCTTTCTCGGATCATATATTATGAATAGCAATAATAAAAATAATCAGTTCATTGGCAACTAGGTGTTTGTGGCAAGTATAAATAATTAACCAAACCATTGCTCTCACATAGAGAGGTAGGTATTTCTATTATAAAAACAATTGTAAGATGCAGGTTATCCAAATTTCATCAAAGTTTATTAATGGACATTATTTAAATGTATGTTAGTTGATCGATGAAATATTTATTTGTTTTGGAAAACCAACAATAAATCAACAATTTAATAAGAGCACAACCTTTGTTTGGCTAGTGGAGATTTAGAGGATTCAAGACATCGTGGGTAGATATTTGAGTAGAACTCGTTGATTTATGAAATTTAGAAGTGGTGAAAATGTTTGATAAACGTTTTAAAGTTCAAGCATCTTGATTTTGATCAAACATCAACATTTATGACCCAAAAGTGGTAGTTTTTGAACATTTTGTATAGCCTAAGAAAGGTAGTTTATATATATATATATNATATATATATATATATATATATATATATATATATATATATATATAAACAAGGCCTAGTCAGCATCTCCTTTTTAAAAGATGAAGGCCAAGTAGTACAAGGTTTAACTTAAAAATTATATATATATAATATAATTAAAGTTATATAAAAATATATTTTTTATATATTATTTCTTTACAAAAAGTTGAACTCTTAAATACAGAAAATAAGAAAAAACAAAGAGAATTTTTGAATTAACAAATTATATAAATAAAAATTAACATAAATTAATAACATTATTAATATTAATTATTTCACCTTAGAAAAATATATTTTATATGCTCTTCAAATTAAGAATAATTTTTTTATAATTAATTACTAATATAAAAATATTTAACATTTGAAATAGATTAAATGCACAAACCATTAAGATCCCATTTAATTTATTTTATTATATATTTTATGACAAATTGTAATGAAATTGTTTTAATGAATAATATACTTTTCTTAAGATAAAAATGCAATTGTACCTATCAAAATTGGATAAATTATTTAAGAAAATTTCTAACTTAAATTATATTTAAATTGTGTCTACTAAGTGGGAGAGAAAGTTGATTATTTAATCTAAATTGGAAATGTTATGAAAAAAAAATTCAAACTTAACTGATAGTTGATAAAAGAATATAAAAAATAACTAATAGTTAATAAATGGATGTAACATGTAGCTATGCATGGATAACTCACACTTGAACCTGTTTAACTAAAAGAATATCTCGAATAATTTTCTTTTCTCAGAATGTCTTATTTTATAACTATTTCTTAATCATTCCTTTATCAAAGTGATCCCTTAAACTATGTAGATATGCTAATTATATATTAGTTTGATCCCTTAAACTATGTAGATATGCTAATCATATGATGTTTCATTTCAATAATTTGGCTCCTTTTATTTAATCTCTGTGTTAAGCCAAAAAAAATTAAGTAAAAAATTAACTATTAATATTTCAAATGTGTTAAGCCAAAAAAATAAAGAAAAACATTAACTATTAATATTTCAAAAGTTATTAAGAAAAAATACATCTTTAATCCCGTGAGCGATTAAGCCCTTATTAAATATGATATGGCCCAATACAGATCACAACTGCTTAACAGTAATAGAAGGTGGCATGTTAACAATGATAGCCACTTTTGTTGGATCCACTAGAACTCCCCTTATGAATACAATATGTCTGAGTCTCCCTTTCGGCCATCAAGATACTAACCAATGAGTGAAGAAACCACCCTTTACGGTGACTCGTTAAAATGTGCTTGTACTTAATCTATGTGTTAAATAAAAAAAATTAAGAAAAAAATTAACTATTAATATTTCGAAAGTTATTAAGGAAAAATACGTCTTTAATCTAGTGGGTGATTTTGGTTTTGAGGACTTTCCTACATGCCAAGATCATTAAAATTTGGTTAATCAACTTTTATTATTATTTATCCACTCGATAGTTGGATATAAACAAGGGTTTACATAGTTTAAGTGAAAGGATTTATTAAAACTATAATTATCAATATTTAAAAATTGCATAATCAAAATGCAGCAAATGTGGGTTTTCTTTGAAATTAAATAACTACCATCAAATTACAATTTTCTAGCAACACAACCACAAATTAAATTCAATAAAATACAAATCATTGGCAAAATGTCCCATTTGACAGAATAATAATAACAACACCCTAACATTAATAAATAAAGATCACGTAAGGTACACAGAAAAAAGGTGATCAACATTAATGTATTGGGTTCTAGACAAAAGGAGTCTAAGAAATCCTTGTTCTCTTCCAATCGCAAGAGCTGAAATAAGTTGAAAAAGAAAAAGAATATGTTGCATCATCTTTAGGCACTGATTTTTGAAGTAAGAAGGGAGGTATCCTAGGTGCTATAACTCCTATTTTGGCAAAGATGTCTTCATTTTCGTTTCCTGAGACTCTAGAATGCGCCTTCACCTTGTGCATATGCACCACTGTCGACCAATCCTCCTTTTTTATCTCCTTCATTATCTTCTCAGCATAATATTTGGCGCTGTTGTCACTTGGTAATGGGTTCTCGCCATTTAGGAGGACTTGTAACTGAGTCAACGCATCCTCATTGTCTGAAAAGATGTCCACCCGGTGCACTTTATGATTCTTCTTCACATAAATGACAAATTCCAAAATGGATTTGGCCATGCTTATTTTCAGTCCTTCTGAGTAAACCCTACACCTTCCTTGGCGTGTGTTTAGATTCAAACTACCATCTGTGTATATGTTGTTATGATCATTTTTACTTACACAATTGCATGTGTTTTTGAAAAATTTTGTCTAATACTTCAACAGTTCTTTTCCTTTTCAAATATGAAGAAATCCCATTTAACCCACTCTTCTTATACACCAGCCTTCTATCTACTAGGTGCTTCCTTTCAAGCCAAGGCACATCCTGAACTATGGGCTCTCTATTTACTTCGAATGCCTCAGTGTCTAGCATAAGAAAAAACCCTCGGCTCTCTATTTCCTTCGAATGCCTCGGTATCTAGTATAAGAAAAATACCTCAAAATAATATTTACTCTATTTATTATGAGCTGGCCAAGTCAATAGCACTTTGTTTGGATAGATTATACGAATGGATGTGCTCGGTAGTGACTTCTCTTTCCACGAACTAGCATGAAACCCTTGTGAAACTAAGGACAGTTTATTATCCCAACATCACCATGGGTAAGAAGAAGAAAAGCAGGCCATGAGCAGCACGAGTTCCGGTTGAAAGCATCAACCTAAGAGCCAGCTACGGAGGATCCGGTAGGAGAGAAAAGGTGTCCTATCGAGTTATCCTTCCTACGTTAACCATGAATTTAATTCAAACTCACGTGGTACTCTCCCTCCTTGTACTATGGCGGGCTTGGTAACCAATTTTTCAAAATTTTGGTGAACTGTAATGGGGTCACGGGCAGAAACCTACAGTGTTCGAATCATTGAAATTTATAAATTTGAAAACTGTTAGGGCTCTCATGAGGTTCGGGCTATGTGTGCTTATAATAGCTTATCTAAGTTTTGTAATATCTCAAAATACGATGTATTTGATAAATATTATATAGGTATAGTTTTTTATAAATAAATGTAATATGGATATTTCCATTTCCATCATTATATATAAAGGATTTACATGAAATTTATAAACCTTAACAAAATTTGTCATTACATAAAAAAAAATATGACTTCATAATATTTCCATAAAAAATAGATTATGACAAAGGATAAAATGTATTTTTTATCAACCATCATTTTGTAACAGAGGAAGGAAGTAAGAGCTCTCCCTCCTTGACCCAAGCGATTGGTACTAAAATCATCTCCGGCTAGAGGATTTTGGGCTAAATAAAGTATATGACCGGTATAAACTAGAATAAAGACTAACAAATGGGAAGGAATTGCAGAGACTTACATTAACTACATGAGGGTAAGGAATTGTAGATACTTTTGTTAACTATGTGAATAAAATAAATATCCCAGTTTTGGGTGAATAAAATAAGAAATACTTGAAACAAACATGATGATGATGTCATCATCACATTTTTTCAGGTATTTATTGTTTTTGGGGTAGCGGGACCTGTCAAAAGTATGTCGAGTGGGTACTGGTTGGATGCAGAATTTAATTTTGCATCCAACGAGCTCTCCTGATCGAAATTTGAGTAAAAACATCGGGAGATATGTAGAAAATATGAACAAAAAAGTAGTTTTTTCTTTTCTTCCTCCAAAATTAATAAATATTATTTTATTATTTTAACTATTATTTTTTTAATTTTCCTTAGGAAGCCCATTTTGAGTTTAAATTTCCTCTAATGTTATTCTCTCAGATAAGATCCTAGATCATATTGATTAAATGGTAAAAATCTAACATGGTATCAAAGCTAACATGAGAAGAAGACATTGTGCAGCTGCAGAAGCTAGGGATTCTTATTTTTTGGGTCTCTCTCCATAGATGATCATCAAAAGGAGGCTAGGTTGACTCTCCTTTGAAGGGCACATCTTTCTATCGAAGCAAAATCTGATTCTGAGAAATTTTAGTTTTTGACCTACCACTACAGCGAAAAATTAGGGATTTTCACAAAAGTGGAATTTTTTAGTGAGCCCAGCATAGAATTTCTATCCTCCTCAAAATCTAAATTTAGATACCAAGATCAAAATTTTGGTTGGGTAAAACTCCGGGAAAGTCAAACCCTAATTTGACCCCAGACCAGAAAACCCTAGAAGTCTGAATTTAGTAATCTTGGTACATTCGCTATATCTATGGATTGGAGAAGGATAAAAAGCCGAAATTTTTACAGGCCAAAGAAAAATTCGTTCTAAACAGTGTGTGAAAATATCAACCTCATATTCAGTATATTCTGGGAGATAGGATTCCTCCAAATCAGGGTTCGAGCCTCTTCAAGGATTCATCCTTAAACATGACACCTTGGGAGAATTGCTATATCTCGAGCTATGAAGTTCCAAATTAAATTTCACAAGACGTTCCATATAGGGAACAGAATGTACTTTTGGTGGTACAAGTTTCAGCCATGGATGATGAAACAGTGACACATGGAATTCTATACACATTTTCTATGTTCAACAGTCCTAAAATAAGTCACTTCAGGACAACTCTCATAAGTCGCAATTGGTAGAACCAATTCTGCTCAAACCTACAGTGTTGGACAAAGGACATAGGAGGGTACCTCAAGGAAATTTTTTAGAAACAAAGGAGTATCAATTTTGGAGATGCTGCATAAACAATATAAGGAAATTATGTAGAAGAAATTGAAGAAAACTACGACATCAAATGTTTTGTAGTTCTGATCACAGTTTTGGGAAAATGAGTATGCTGCTTGGGTCTCCTTGAGGAGGCACATACTTCTATCCAAACAGATATGAAAGATTCCAATTTTTGAAAATTAGGGTTTATCTAACAAAATCTTGATCAACCATCTCTGGAACCAGGACGGACGCCTCAAATTGATAAGATCTAATCTTTTGCTATTTAAATTTGAGGTTCTCATTTCAAATTGACCTATCACATCAGCTTGATGACAAGCTTTGTGAAGTTGAAAACTTTCGAGTATGGAAGTATAGGACCTACATGATCCTTGAAGAAATTGACTTAGAACAATATTTTAGTAAGTAAGTTCTAACAGCCAAAGGGAGATGAGGTTAAGGCTAGACCCAAGATAATCATTGCAAATTCTATTAAACATCATCTCATCTCTCACGTGTCATCCTTAAAGACGCCAAAAATAATTGTCCGATGCTATGACAAATAAATCGAAAAAGAATAAGATATTGTTATAACCCCCTTGAATGGCGTCCCAGGATCATGGAATTCATTCCTTCGAGGAATGTATGCCAGAAGGAAGTGATTACCTTCAGCAAACTCTGGGAAGCATGCACACAAGAAGAAGCTCGACTCATAATAAGAGAAGAGACGATGGGAGCAATTGAACATCAAGCTCTCACGATTCAAAAAGAATATCCCTCAAGCGATGAGGAATATGAAGGACTCAATTCTTGAAGAACCTCTTATCCATCTTAGCATTTGGATAAGAAATGATGTTGTTATGAATGAAGAAGATGATGAGGCTGAAGGATCAAGAAGGAGTCCACCCACAAAACAAATAAACATAAGTATTCAATTTTCATTTCATGATATTTTTTTGTTATGCATTTGTTTATATTTATTTGATGTGTTATGCATGATAAAACGTTTGCATTGATGACAGTATACTACTACTATGCATGTGATGGGTAAGTAGCACATGGTGTTATACAACTCTCAATTTCTACCTATTTAGAATGAAACCTCTTTGCTGACATATTGGATTAGTGCATAATCTCAATGATGTCATGGTAGAGATGGAATACATCTAGAAAGTTTCCTTGAGATATGGATGAATGTTGTATTAGATAAAATAGTTACATGAGTATATCTTTATGCATAAGAATTTGCCATTATGAATATGCCTTATGAAATTTTTTTAACCATACAACTAATGCATTTGACTTGTAGGAAAGATCACGTACAATCTCCTGCAAGAAAAGAAGGATGAGACTTGTTCCGAAGAACAAGTGACGACAATTCAAGAAATAATCCAAAATGAAGAATTGTATGACAAGACTTCAAGAGGCCTCAGACACTCTCTAGTTATGTGACACTATTAAGCGACATAATTAATGCAAAACCTCCTAGCTATGAAGAAGTATCCAAGAAGAAATGGAAGGAGAGTACGAGTTCAAGAAGAATGATGTCTAGGATGTGATATCGATACCTGAAGGGAATTTCATAGTGTCTTCCATATGGATCTGCAAGATCCAACATGCATTAGATGGAAACATTGTGGGATACAAGGAAAGATTCGTAGCATAAGGCTTCTCACAGAAAGAAAGAATAGAATACGAAGAGACATTTGTAGCCACTGGAAGTTAAGGCACATGACAAGCAGACTCATGTGTGAAAATTAAAGAAGGCCTTGTACGAGCTCAGAAGGAACCCATGGGATAACACATACATAAGGAGCTTGAAGATCACCTAGAGTGATGAAGATCTTAACCTTTGCTACAAGGTTGAAGATGAAAGCCTATAGAGGATGACAAGCTCACATATGCATGCAAGAAGAACTTTTGAAAAGGTTCAATATAGAGGATTTTGGTATCCCGTGACTCTAGATGGATACATAGAATATTAGTAGCAGAGGAACCTACTTGTCACTCCAGTACAAAATGTTTCAATACATAGAGTACGAAAGGTAGAGGGAGAATGATGCTCCACTTCAGAGGGAGTAATTGCAGAAGATCCTGAGGTTCGACATGACACAACAGGATAGACATCTTATTGACGGCTCTAGGATTTACTGAGAGTAAAGTAGTTTCCAACCTTTACTTCAAGGTTGAAGGTGGAATACCAATGATACTCCTATTATATATCAATGAATTGTTCCTAATAAAAAAAGTGGAACTCATTAAAGTTACATGAAGCGAAATCTTTCTGCCAAGTTCGATATGGAAGAATTTGGTATGATTCACTACTTTCTAGGCATGGGGGTGTGGCAGAATGAAGATGGAATCTCCCTAGGACAAGGGAGTTATGCAGCAGATATATTGAATAGGTTTGGGATGATGGACTATAAGGCCATGACCACACCTATGGCATTGAACCTGAAGCTATTGAGTGATGCTTCATCAGAGTCGGTTGATGCCATGATGTATTGTCAGATGGTTGGGTCCTTGATGTACCTGACGAATACGAGACTAGATGTTTTCTTTGATTTCAACACAATGATCCAGTTCCTAACGGATACGAGACATGTTCACCTAATTGCTACAAAGCATATTCTGAGGTATCTGAAGGGTACACTTGACTATGGGCTCAAGTATGAAGTGAATCATAAGATTAACTTGGAGGGTTATGTGGATTTAGATTGGGCAGGAAGTGGCATTGATAGGAAGATCACTTTGGGGTCCTGCTTCAGTATGAGATCAAGTGTGATCTCTTGGTTTAGCAGGAAGGAATCTTGCATGGTGCTGATTATATCCGAGGTAAAATATGTTTCCAATTTCTTGACTACTTGGGAGAGAGGAGTACTGAAGATCCATTTTGTGATCCAGATCAAGATATCTTGAAGAAAGGAATTATAGCATAGATGGTGAAACAAGTTGTCTGAGCATAAAATCCTAGCAAATCTCATAGGTTTCTTAGATGTAAATGGTCCTCTAGGTTTCCCTCAAATGTAATCATACCTGGCGAAGCTCACAACTTCCTTGGACGTAATCAGTGTTGATGTTATTATATGCTAAAAATGGCCAAAGTGAAGTTTGAGTACTTTAGGGAGAAGCTTGGTGTTCTCCAGATCGAGGTTCCTTCCAAGGAGAACTGATGTGTCTGAGAGCCTTTCTGACATGGTGGTAGGTTGGACCTCCCATGGTCAGATATAAGTTTTGAGCCTTTCTGACATGGTGGCAGGTTGGACAACCATGGTCAGATATAAGTTCTGAGCCTTTTCGACATGGTGTCGAGATGGTCCTCCCATGGTCATATATAAGTCCAGAGCCCTTCCTTGGATGGTAGTAGGTGTCTCCTACCATGATGGTGGATGTAATTGTAGAGCCCTTCCTCTGATGGTAGTAGGTGTGTCCTACCATGCTAGTGGATGTAAGTGTGGAGGCCTTCCTCGGATGGTAGTAGGGGTGTCCTACCATACTGATGGATGTAAGTGTAGAGCCCTTCCTCGGATGGTAGTAGGTGTTTCCTACCATGTCGGTGGATGTAAGTGTGGGACATTTTGACATGGTGAGAGGATTGGTTCCTCCCATGGTCAGATGTAAGTGTTTATCCTTTCTAACATGGAGAGAGGATTGGTTCCTCCCATGGTCATATGTAAGTGTTGGGCCTTTCTAACATGGCAAGAGGATTGGTTCCTCCCATGGTTAGATGTAAGTGATGTGCCTTTCTAACCCGACGAGAGGATTAATTCCTCCCATGGTTAGATGTAAGTGTTGTGACTTTCTAACATGGCGAGAGGATTGGTTCCTCCCATGGCCATATGTAATTGTTGTGCCTTTCTAACATGGTGAGAGGATTGGTTCCTCCCATGGTCATATGTAAGTGTTGTGCCTTTCTGACATGGTGAGAGGATTGGTTCCTCCCATGGTCATATGTAAGTGCTATTCCTTTCTGACATGGAGGTAGGATTGGTTCCTCTCATGGTCAAATATAAGTGTAGAAGAAGATGAATACCTACAAGGAGGCTAGTCCTACATCGAGCAAGGTTGGCTCTGTAGAACTTCCTATGACAAGTAGAATTGAGAGATAGCACCATTTTCTCAAGATAGCAGAAGAAATGATGATGATGATCTAGCTTTGATGATGATACAAATTTGATGATGATCCAGTGATGATGATCATCCAACTTTGATGATGATCCAATGAGGATGGTGATCCAACTTTGATGATAATCTAGTGATGAAGACTTGTGTTGATCAATTGTGTCAAGAGAATATCTTCCTAGTTAAGAGGGAGTGTTGATGTATTTGTAACTTTGGAATGTATTCACTTGTATATTTTATATTGTATTTCATCGTACCCTCATGTTCCTCCAATCGATAGAGTCTTTAATATAATAGAGTCATGTAAATTCATTGAGGTTAACCCTCCGTTGTAATTCAGGGCAATATTCCTCACAATTGAGTTGAGGATAACCCTCCATTGTAAGTTGGGGCAATAGCCCCCACAATTGAGGGGTATTAGGGTTATTAGACTCTCCTAGAGAAGTAGGCCCTGTAGAGTAAATGTCAAGTGGAAAACAAGTATAAATAGAGAGTGAGACTCTTTATTTGAAACACACACACACTCAACTGTAGTGCATGAGTGAGAGAGGAGGAGTTGGCACAAGTGAGAGAGACAATAGTTGTTCGATATCATCTTTGTGTTTTTGGGTTTTACTTTTCCTACTGGTGCTCATTATATCTCTAAGGAAGTTGCAGGTTTTCTCCTTTATGGTTTCCCCGAGTAAAATTCTTTTTGTCTCTTGTCTCTTGTGATTATTTTTGTGCATGTTATTCTCTTAGATAATATCCTAAATCATACTGATTAAATGGTAAAAATTGAACAATTTCTAGAATGAGTATATGAACGATGGCCCTACCCTATAGTATAGTGAAAGCCTCATATGAAAATAGTACATGTAAAATCAATCTTGATCATGGAAACACGTAAGTCAGAAGGGAAGAATCACAATGATGTATTAGTTCATATTTATAGATATAAACTTTAAAAGATTATGAGTTATATTATAATATTAAAAAAATTCATCATTGAAAAAAGATAGATGAGTGCTATTTTTAATTGATGTATTTTTTGAAATAAAAGAGGTTTATGGGAATTATGAACATTTTAAACGTTAATTTATAGGACCATTGAAAAGATCACCAACGAATTCTAAGGGTCAACATAGTTATCTAGGAAGCGACAATGCTAATGTATATTTATTCTCAATGACCCAACTGAAGCAACATGAGTAGGAAGGAGTGGATTTTCATTCTTACTTTCATCATTTGAAGAAGAAATCAGAGTAAAATTACAAGAACATAAGTTGCTAATAGAAGATGACACAATTACTAAAGATGGCTTGCAAGTCGAAGATGGCATAAACGATGAATTAGGCTTGCAGGGAAGAAGATTTTCATCAAATATAACATATTTTCTAATAATAATGTCATTGTATTTATGTTTAAGAATCCTATAACCTTTTACATCTTCAAAATATCCACCAAATATGCACTTCTAACTCTTAGTATGTAATGCTTTCTATTTTTCTTTGGGAATGTGAGTTGATGCTTCACTACCAAAGAAACACAAGTGGATTATATCAAGTTTAATTTTACTCAATGTTTATTCTAGTGTTATATCTTTTAGATCCTTTATGGGAGTGCAATTGACTATGTAATTTGCTCAATTAATGGATTCCACTAAAAAAGGAGGACTTATTTACTTAGATTGGATCGTACAATTTTCAATTTTCTTTAACGTGTGATTCGTTTTCTCAGCGACACCATTTTGTTGTTGTTTGTATGGAACAATATGTAGCATCTGAATGTCTTGTGTAGTGAAATAATTTATAGATTTATTGTTTACATAGTCGTCTCCACTAAAGGTTCTTAACTTGTGTATTTGATATCCCAAATTCATTTTCTACAATGACCTTGTAGGCCAAAAACACATCAAAACATCACTCTTTATAAAGTAAATGCAAGTATGTTTGGAGAAGTTATTAATGAAGGTTAAGAATTAATTGAATCCAGAGAATGAAGCAAAAGGAAGAGGACCACACAAATCACTATGAACAAGCTGCAAGGGGGCCAAGGCATGCCAAGAGGCATGTTTGTCAAAACTACTCCAATGATAATTCTTGAGAACACGCCTAGGGAAAAATCCATATCTGTAAGAAATGAGAAGAAGGCTAATCACCATTTTCTAATTACATACTAGTTGTTGTAATGAGTGATAATTTAAATGACCAAATCACAGATACCAAAGGTTTCTTTAGTAATTGATTTGAGAAATAAAGATTAAGGGAAAAGGTGATGACCTGAAGTTGTTAAATCCGTACAACCTAGTAATATCATAAACTTAGTGACGTGTAAACTCTATTGTCTTACATTCAGTAAAATGAGTGATTGGATAGACTAATGACAAATTCTAGGAAAGGCTTACACCACATTCATTATACATATTTGAAATGACCATAAACTAGTTTATTCAAAATTATACAACACTAATATATCTATCATCACCAACAAATATTTGTTTGGTGTTACATTCATTTAGAGAAGAAAAAATGTATTTATCCTTATCCATATTATGATATTCTCTAGAAACAATGATCCACTCATTATAACAAGAAGAAGAAGATTGATTGAAGGATAAACCAAAAGAGAAAACATGCATTTCCATGAAAATAAGACTTAGAAGAAGAATGAAGGTTGATGTTATGCTTCTTCATTGTTGCTTCCAAGGCTTCCATCTTCTTGAAACACTTAAATTGCACATGAACGTCTTTCCCAAAAAAGATGCAATGTAATACAATTTTTTTTCCTTTCCGATTTAGTGCATTTATCACCATTGGGTGTAAAGGCTTGTTGAGAGTGTTTGGTACCCTTTTTTTGGTTATTGTTGTGAATATTTTTCTACTTTGAATGTGTTAGGAGATGAATTCAATATCCACATATCCAATACTCTTCCTACAAATCTCTCAAATAGGACCAAAAAATACTCGTATGCACTTACCATGTGGGGGATGGGGGGGTGGGGGGTACAGAGGGGGCCAGCATCGCCCCCTATCCGGGGGTTTGAGGGAAGAGATGTCAAGGAGAAAAATTCTAGACCCTTCTAGTGTATTTTGGTTCCTTTTGGAACCTTCATATGTATTGTATAAAAGAGGCTAACGCCCCAACATTATAATATAAGAGAGATACAAAAAAGAAAATTTGCAAGTTTTTTGTCAAGTAATAAAAAATATAGAGGTTGTCAAAAATGCCCCATGTGTTTACCTCTATATATCAATTTTTCCATCTAAATCTTGTGTTCTATTGTTATTGTTGTTTGGTTCTATTTTTATATTGTTCTAGCATCTTCTATCAAACCATGGAAAACTTGTAGGCATAATTTTTTGTGAGTGAGAGCTACAACAATGACAGTAGGTCATACCAAGTTCACGAATTCATGGAAAATTTTAGGATGTGTGCAAGAAGATGAGGGACCTTTTAGATGTAATCCTACTTTTAGGAAACATGCTCACGATAAATAAAAATAAAACGTGCTCGTGTTATGTAATGCTTGTTTTGGTTAAGCTCGAGCCTGACATGTCATCTGGAACGTGAGTTAGGCTAAGAGAAATGCACACACGTTTTATAGTTCCAAAGCGTCCACATGTTATTGTTATCTACCCAAATGGCACTTCTTCGTCTGAGTGCCGACATTCCCTATGTTGGCACACAGAAGGACACTTATGGATTGAAGGTTGCCTAAAACACTATAGATGGGCATGTTATGAACTACATTCATTATCCATCCAGCTTGACATTTTTACCTTTGAATATTTCAAGTGCCGTACGCGCCTTTTCCTATATGCAACCCATGTACATACGCGACTTTTCCTACAGCATGTCGCATACTGTACGCGAGTCTTTGTGATTGCAACCCACGTACAAATATGCACATGGGATTCCCTTAGAGCAACTTGCATGTCATACACGGGTTGCCAGTATCAATACCCATGTACACCTTTCTTTGACATTAAAAATAATAAATCGCGATTATTTGAGATTTGTTAAGCCCTTAACTATAACCATCTTAACGGTCTCAACCTCCTCAACCCTCAAAACTGCCTTATTTCACTAAGTATAAATAAAGGCCTTAGGGAGGGTATTAAAGAATCATATTTGGAGAGCAAAGTTATGCTGGTGGCGTCTATCCAGAAGTCTTTGGAGCAGTGGAACTCAAAATCCTTTGGTTGCAGAGGAGCCCTTGTCTCAGGTGTTGGGTTGTAATCTTAACTCATTCACTATTGTTAATAAAGAGAATCATTCTTCCAAATGTGTTTTAAATGTATTTCATGTATCATGGTTTGATGAATATTTATGATTAAGCACTCTCTATATGATTTATCTAACCTGTTCTATATACATGTATAATCTTGCACTTGGAGGATTTTCTCTTTACAGGTGAAAGAGAAACATCCCTGAAGGATTTGGAGGAAAAGCAGAGCAGAAGAGGACAAAGTTAGGATCAACCATCATGAATCAGATGAGTCTATTTCTATCCTCTTGTTTCCTTTTTGTACTCTAAAGTTGATTGCCTGTAAGTTTTATGAGTATGTTGGTAACCCCAGACCTTTGGTTATAAGGTGTTTATTCCTGTACAACAGAACTGGCTACTCCGCTGGGGATCCCAGATTGCTATAGGTTATTTCCATAACCCTTGACCAGTCTTTGCTTTGAAGTTTGTGTGTGGTGTTTTATCCTGGTTCATGCTTACCATAGCGTTTGAAAGCCTTGTGGATTTTTCTTTTTTTCGAGAAAAATTTTGCACCTGTATGTGGGTTTCTCTCATACACAGTCGCATACAGGGGCCTGCATACGCGGGTTTCTCTCTTGGATAGTCGCGTACAGTACGTGAGTTGCCCTTATACACAGTCGCGTACAAGCCTGGAAATAGGGATTTTTTGGCTAGGGTTTGCTTGTCCTTGTCCTTTTGTGATTCATGTTTGTTAGATGGCTTTCTTTATAAATACTATGTAGTCATTCTGAAGTCCTTGGTGACCACACTCTGTGCTTTCTTGTAAAGCCCTTGAGTTTCTTTTGTTTGGATTGTCTCTTGTTTGCATTTTGAAGTAGGTTGGCTTGTTTGGGTTATAGGTTGAAGTGTCTCTGTCTGAATCAATGATCAGGGTTTTGGGCATTGTTTTTCTAGTCTATCTTTTGATAGTGGTTGGTTTGTCACTTACCTTTGTAAGTTTACATTGATTTCTTGTCATTGTACACACCCAAGCTAGGGTTCCCGGTCTTCCCTTGTTGGTTGATTCTTGGTTTTATTGACCTGTTTACTTTAGTTTGCTTATTTTATAAAGTTGATTCGATCCAGGTATACTCAATTTTAGTGCAGTTTAGGTGCATAGTAGAGTTAGAGCATTTTAGAAAGTGAAAAGAAAAACATTTTCAAGCTTTTGCATTTTCTTTTGAATAAGTAGTTTTCATTTCAGTTTTAAAATATAATCTCAAAAACTACAAAAACATAGTCTTAGTTTCTCTTTATCGCTTCCATTTGTTCATCAATATATATTTACAAAAAGAAAAAGAAGTTTTCTTTAATAGTGGCAATTTGCTTTGAAAAAAATACACCTTTACTTTTTATTTCTTATTGAGTCAAAAACACCATAGTTCATCGCTCCATTTCCTTTTGAGTAAGAAATAGCCCTTTAAAATGAACGCAATAATTAAAATTTACTAGTAATTTTTATTTTTAGGGTCCTTTCACCTACTAGCTTAGGATAGACTTGTGGGATAAGAAGTGTAAACTTCCCATAAGTTTTAAAATTCAGACATAGTGGACCTTTCTTTAGGTAAATCCTTGACTTTATCAATTGTATCTGGGAAGCTCCTCTCAAAAGTGAGTCAAGCACGAGGCCGCGTGGAGGCATTGGATTGAGGAGATAACCCTCTGATTCCTTGTCAAAACATAAATAAGGACTTTTACGCATCTAGGGATTCTGTCCTAGACAAATTTTCGGGCTCAGCTACCCTGCCCATGCATACAAGTCAGGCTTGCGACTGTCCCCCCAGACTGTTGGTATAGCTAAGGTAGCCTTTAGTCTCTTGACATTTAGGGTTCATACCTAGGTAAACCGGAAGGCTATTTCCGGTTCACCTTGGATAGGCTTGGAAGGTAACCCTTGTTGTAAGTGTGGGAGGGCAGTGGGTGATTCCTCCGCTTGTGCCTAAGAACCACTTCAAGGACACCAAGTAATTGTTCTTTAGCTTTCTTCGGGAAAGCATATCGTTCACCCTTGATTGATTGTTTGAGGCTTTAGTATTTTTTATAGTGTGTGCTCTATGGTTTTTCCTATGTTTAGTTGGCCTTAGGGTTTGATTTGTTAAATTTTCAATAGTGGAGGACCAACCTATGAGAAGGTCAAGAAGGTTGCAAAACCTTCCTCCTCTCGTTACATTGGAACCTTCACCTCCACCCCAAAGGCGGAGATTGGAAAAGAATGGTTCATTTGAACCGGTAGGAGTAAGTGAAGTTCCAGGTGAACCATCACTTATAGCTAACCATCTTAATCCTGATACAGTTGAGATAGAAGACTTGCAGACTAACGATTTTGCAAGGAATTTTAACACACCCTTGACTAATTTAAACGATCCTATGATCGTTCAGGTTAGACCTTTTGATTCACCTGTTTTAGGTGTCCCTATGGGTAGGATTATGTCTTCTGCGGGAGACAGTTCTTTTGTGTTCACCTTAGCCGTTCCGGTTGAAGGGGTACTACCTCCCCCGGTAAGTGCCCCTAGATCTAGTATACCTTCTACACCTTTGAATCCAGCGAGCCGGGTGGTCCAACCACCGGTTCACTCAAACCTAGTAGGTACTTCTAGTGATATGGTTACTGGGATTCCTAGTATACCTAATGTTCCTTCTTCCTTCCCATACACTACCTAGAGTAGTCTGGTTGGGTCCTCGGCTTTCGTCCAGGGATTTCCTTGGAATGGGGGGAACATTACCCCATCCACTCCATATGTAGGTCCATCACCTTCTTATGTAGGAGTGCAGTTTGGAAACAATACCTCGTATGGGAAAAGTTTTCAAACTCTGATGTCGGCTCCGTTTATGAGCTCTCCCTTTTCATTGTTTAGCAGAGGGATACCGGTTCCTGTCTTTTATACCCTAGTTTCGATTGGGATGGCCCGAACTTCTTATACTACACCTCCCACTCACAATAATATGGCTTATGGATGGAATCCGTTTCAGAGTAATCTACCCACTTCGCAACCGGTGGCAGGGGGAAACCCCACTTTTACCTATTGGCATTCAGGGGCAGGTCCCTCTAATCCCCAGGCTGGCACATTTAGTGCCTCAGTTCGACCCAAGCTTCCATTCCTGGCAACGTTAAACTTGCAAGATTTTTCAAAGTTGATGAATGACCCGGTGAGGCACGACCCCTCATGGCCACCTGTTCCCACCAAATTGCCATCAGACATCCCTAAATTCGAGGGCAAAGTTGGCGAATATCCTGGGGCTCATGCCACCGCATTTCATTTATGGTGTTCTTCGAATTCACTGAATGAAGATTCAGTCAGGTTGAGGCTGTTCCAGAGAACCTTAACAAATACCATGGCAAAATGGTATATTGAATTTCCTTTTGCTGCTTTCAGTAGTTTCTCAAACTTGGCTAGTGCATTCCTTAGCCACTTTCAGCTTCCAGTCCGATATGATTTCGGAACGGACTTGTTATCTACCTTTAGGCAGAACAAGGCTACCCACATCTTGGATCACATCCAAGAGTGGAGGAGGCAAAAGAGACTTATAAAAGCCACTATCCCTCCTGAGTTCCTACTAGAGTGGTTCCTTAAATCCCTATTGCCCTACATATCTAAGGAAGTATCCACCTCAGGAGTGACGACTGGAGAAGAATCCATTCTCAAGGCCCAGCAATTGGATTTGATTTATTTATGATCTGGGATCTTGTATGAGATTATCCCTGAGGCACCGAGGCCTACGCATGATGCAGAGAAGCCTAAGCCTGGACCCCATGCCGATGGTGTGGTTGGGTCAATCAACTCTCCCACCATAGAGTCTTTGGCTAAGAAAATTCATCAATTGTTCGTCAAGAAGTCTACAGCAGAGGCAGCAAAGGCTGCCCCCTCCCCCCAGAGTGCGAATGTTTTTGCATAGACCTCTCAAAAGGGAAATCAGCAGCCCGGTGGGAAGAAGAAGAGAGGAAAGAAAGGAGAGGGAAACCAAAACAAGCAGAAGCCCATAAATAGTGCTGATGGGGGCAAGAAAGAAATGAAGAATGTTAAGTTCCCATGTAATTTGTGCCATGAGGACCAACTTACTCACCATTGTCCCCTTATGGAACAAGCCCAGAAGCTGCTTAAAGCTCAACAACCGGCTGTCCTAAAGGATCCTTTTCCCCAAGGACAGAACTCTGCTTTGGCTTCTAATGTCGCAGGGGGCACTCAAAATGCCCCTGACCCAAACTATATCAACATGGTTTGATCTTCAAATTTTTTATAGACAAGGAATAAAAATTATGAGAAAGAGACTTCTGAGAAGGGTAAAGCTGTAGGTGAAACTTCTAACCCTATCACGATAGAGAAGCCTACTGAAACTATGCCGAAGATACCAAAAGGTGTCTTCAAGAAGACCTTGCATAAACCTAATGCTAGGGCTGCTTCAAACTACTCCATGGTTGAAGATATAGCCCAAACCCCGTATGCAATGTCAGCTTTAGAGGTGTTACAGAGTTGTCTCGCCCAGCGGGATGCCCTCTTAGCAGCTTTAGGCAGCATGGACTCATCGAGTCTCATGGCAAAATTTCATTTGTCTGATGTTAAAATTCGCCTATCTTACCATGTAGCCTTATCAATAGATGTCATCCATGGTGGAAAGACCATTGGAAGGGCAGTTGTTGATGAGGGTGCTTCTACATGTGTTATGTCCTTGACCTGTTGGAAAGCTCTCGGATCCCCAGACCTGGTCCCATCAAACACTCTACCTACTGCTTTTGATGGAAGGTCCTTCCGTCCACATGGTGTCCTACCGGCTTTTGAAATTAAGCTGGAAGGGAAAGTAGTGTCTGTTGAAGTAGAAGTAATTGATGCACCCTTGGACTATAATCTGCTTCTGGGAAGAAACTGGACTTATGCGATGTCCGCTATTGCGTTGGTCGTCTTTCGTGTAGTGGTTTTTCCACATGAGGGCAAGTTGGTTACTATTGACCAACTTGATTTTACTCGAAAAGGTTGTTTAGAGTCTAATGAGTCCGCTATGCCATTGGTTGATCAGGTCAAATGTACTGCATAGATCTTGGGATCTAGAATGTACACATCACTGATGGGCACATTTGATCTTCCAACCCCGGTTAATTATATTGTTTCTACTAGTGTGAGGAGTTCCATAGCCACTGTTGTTGATAGGACTGATCCTTGGGTTCTCCCTTCCCCCCATGAACCAGAGGTTCCCTTATTGGCAGTGGAAGTAGCTTACCAAGCTATCACTCAAACCACTATTGATCCCATTCCAGATCCTCTCACAATCTCGTAGGATCTGGAAGAATTCTATTTGCCCGCATGGGCGAAAAACTCTTTGCACTCTATAGATTGTTTAGACATGGTTTTACCTTCTGATGAAGCCATCTTGGAAGCCATGAGTGGACATGGTAAGATTCGTGAGGATCTTCACCATTGATCCTATTTTCTTCCAGAACTAAGCAGAATAGAAAATCAAGAGTTTCGTTTGAGACTGTCAGAAGATGTTGATACACCCATCAATCCCTTACCTAGGGAAGGAATGTTTGTCGAGGGGAATATGGAAAATATTTCAGCCACTATACCTATTAACATCTATGTAAACCCTGATGTCATGGAAAACATATACACAGGTGCAAATATCTCTCTTGAAGAGATTGCTATCTATACTTCCCTATTTAAGGAATTACTCGATGTCTTTGCCTGGTCATATGAGGAGATGCCAGGCATAGATCCATCGATTATTGAACATGAAATCCGAACATATCCTGATTCCAAACTGGTTCGACAAAAGTTAAGACCTGTTAACCCGCGCAAAGCAGCGGCTGTGAAGGATGAAGTTGAAAAGCTGTGGAAGGTTGGTTTTATCTATCCCATAGCTTTGATAGAATGGGTATCCAACCCTGTTCGTGTTGATAAGAAGCAAGGCACTATCCATGTTTGTACTAAGTTTAGAGATTTGAATAAAGCATGTCTTAAGAAAAACTATCCCACACCATTTATAGACCAGATTATAGATGCTTGTGTGGGAAGTGAGGTGTTCTAGTTTATGGATGGTTTCTCCGAATACAATCAAATTCAAATAAAATTGGAAGACCAACATAAAAACTGATTTCATTTGTCCTTGGGGTACCTTCACATACAATAAAATGCCCTTTGGATTTAAAAATGCTGGGGAAACCTTTCAATGAGCTTTGAACTTTGCCTTCCATGATATTAAAGCAATTGTCGAACCATACCTTGATGATCTGCCTGCACATTCTCGTAAGAGGATTCAACATCTAGATCAATTACGGTTGATATTTGAGAGATGCAGACATTATAAAATCCGCTTGAATCCCCACAAGTGTGTATTCTGTATCGAGTCAGGAAGATTGCTCGAGTTCGTTGTCTCTAACAGAGGCATCCAGGTGGATCCATCAAAAGTTGAGGCCAATGTAAATCTGCCTCCTCCTCGTTCTATCAGACAACTTCAAAGGTTGCAAGGGAAGTCTAATTTTCTTCGACGTTTTATTGTTAACTATGCCAATATTACTAAGGGTTTCGTGCACTTGCTCAAATAGGACACCCCATTTGTATGGGATGAAACTGCACAACTTTCTTTCAAGGCATTGAAAAAATATTTGTCATCGGCACCCTTACTGCGTCCGCCAGATTATTCTAGGGATTTTATATTATATCTGGCTGCTTCCGAGTCGACCATTGGGGTAGTGCTAGTCCGGGAGGATGATAAGCTCGTAGAGCATGTCGTTTATTCTCTTAGCCGTGCTTTGGCTAGACCTAAACTTAGGTACTCCCACGTTGATAAATTAGCCTTAGCAGTTGTTTATGCTGTTCAGAGGTTATGTCAGTACATTTTACTGAGGACCACAATAGTAGTGGCGGATGTGAATCAGTTTCAATATGTTTTGTCTCGACGGATTGTTGGTGAAAAATTTAACAAATGGATAGACATTCTCCAAGAGTTTGACTTGGATTTTCAGTCCACTAAGTCTAAAAAGTCCTTAGTTTTTGTTGAGCTTATAGCAGAATTTCCTACTGAAGAAGATGTAGCCGTTGAAGATGACTCATTCCCAGATGAGCATATCTTCTTGATATCCGCCTTTGATCCTTGGTACTAGGATATTCTTATATATCTCCAGACTTTGAAGTATCCTGCAACTTCCTCATGAGAGGAACGATGTAAATTACGCCTTCATTCTAAGAACTACCTCATCATAGGAGATACATTATATTGAAGAGGGGTAGATTCCATTTTGCGTCGATGCCTTACCCATGAGGAAGTAGATATTGTCCTGAATGATTCCCATAGTGGAGCGTGTGGGGTTCATTTATCTGGATTAGCAACGGCCCAGAAGATACTACATGCCGGTTATTTATAGCCCATGATCTTCAAAGATTGTGTGGAAGCAGTGAAGTGCTGTCATCCTTGTCAGCTTTACACCAGGAAAATGCAGTCACATCGTGCTCCGTTATTTCCCGTTGTCTCAGTAGGCCCATTTATAAAATGGGGGATTGATTATGTGACATGCAACCTAGCCTCGGCTGGGGGGCATAAATATATCATTAACGTTGTTGACTATTTTATGAAATGGACAGAGGCAATGCCTACTTTTAAAGACAACGGGGAAACAGTAGCTTTCTTCGTATTCAATCAGATTATAGCATGGTTTGGTATACCCAAAGTGATTGTCACTAACCATGGCAGTCATTTTCAAAATAGCATGATGATAGAACTGAGCACTATGCTCTGATTTAGACAAGAACATTCATCTTCGTACTATCCACAAGCAAACGGTCAGGTTGAGGCTATAAACAAAACATTGAAATCTATCCTTAAACGTACAATTGATGCAACCTGTTCTAACTGGCACATCATGCTATATTTTTCTCTTTGGGCCTACCGAATTAACGTAAAAACTACTATGGGTTTCTCCCCCTTCCAACTCGTTCATGGAGTGGAAGCAGTTACCCCGATTGAGTGTGAAATCTCGTCTCTAAAAATAGCTATTCATGTGTTACCTGATACGACGGAGCTTGAGGAACGTCTGGTACATTTAGAACACCTTGATGAACAGTGTAGAGATGCGCTGACTACTAATCAAGCTCATAAGAATAGGGTCAAAACTCAATATGATAAATCAGTCAAACCTCAGGTTTTCTCTGAGGGGGAACTTGTCCTGCTTTGGGACCAAGACAAAGAACCCTTAGGGGCAGGAAAATTCAAGGCCATGTGGTTAGGACCTTATGTCGTGTTGAAATTCTTGAAGAAGGGCACATATGAGTTAATTTATTTTGATGGGAAAAAGCTGCCTGAGCCTAGAAATGGGGTCTACCTGAAGAAGTACTATGCTTAGGCTTAGAACTTTTTCTTGTATTTTATTATATGTATTTTTATGTACATTAAGTTGTCGGTTTTGTTTTTTATACCATCTGCTGGTTGTTGCAGATTTATTCTGAGAGGTATATAGGGTTCGCTGATGACACCAGTTGCCACACTTGTAATCTATCCTCAGCAGCGTGGGTCATTTACTCTCCCTCATGACAACTAGTTGCCGCAGGAGGCACTTGCTTAGGTCCTGCTTCTAATAATGTTGCTGAGTATAGGGTTGTAATTTAGCTTCTATGGGATGCTTTGTCACGTGGTATCACCCAGCTCGAGGTCCGTCTGGACTCTCAACTGGTGGTCTCCGAGCTCAATCGAGCTTATCAGGTGCGAAATCCTATCCTGTTACGTCAGTTCATGCAAATTCGGTTATTGGAAAGAAATTTTGAAGTTATTATATTCAATCACATTCCACAAAATCTGAATTCATTTGATTGATGCATATGCTAATTACATTTGAGATTGGCATCTAACACAAATTTCATAGAAATATACAACATGCATATAAAAAACACTTGTAAATAAACCGACAACAACAATATATGTGTGTGTGTGTAAGTATCTATCCATAGATAGGTCGATTCTTATCCTCAGATCCAATCATAATTGTATAATATACAAAATATATACAAAAATGTGGATCGTAGTCCATCAAAATGTCCTAGATCTAAGCAGGACCACCCTGGTCACTTGGATCACCCTGGTCCCCATGGTATCTCTGTAATCTGGCTTCCTCAGCCTCTTTAGCTTTGGCAGCCTCCACAACATCTATGTATACAAGAACCGCTCTGGCCACTCGCCTCAAAAGGCATAACCAGACCGATGGAACTCCAACAACGAACTTCTACATGACGGTCGGGATATGCTCTATCCGCAAGGTGGGAACTCTTTGGGTCATCCTAGCCAGCTTTCCCTCTAAAACCCTAATAAGCCTTGGGTCTTTGCCTATGATAGGATGAAAAAACATGCGTGGATGCCCCTCAGGGCGGACCGGTCCAATATCTACATTTTGACATGTTTATAGGATTAAGACTTGTACATATATGTATATATTTATCATTTTAAAATTCATAAAAATTTTAAAAAATGTTAAAAAATTTAAAAAAAAATTACCTAGCTCTCCCCATGCTCCTCCTGGAGGGAGGAAAAGGTCTGGATCACCTTGGAAATCCATGTCGGCATATGGAAACTATTCTAGTGCCGGTAGCTATCGCTCCCACCAGATGTAGAAGTCATCATCGTATACACTCTGCACTGTGTCTCCTCCTCCTTGAGGGAGGAAGATGTCTCCCCATCTGCTCAGCCTTGGCTAACGTGGAGATCAGACTGGTAGAGGTATGGTGGGGCTCAACCTTGGTACTCTCTCTCGAATAAGGCAACCAATATGCTAGAATACCCAAAGTTCTTTCTCCTTCCTCTCTTGCAATTGGAGAGTTGTATTTTCATAATGGGGACAACTACTGAACACCAATCATAGAGGGCACCATGCATACAATCCACCGCCAACCTCATTTGGTTCCGTGTAGCTAAATGTAAATATGAGGATCCTGCAATCATCAAGATGGTGCTCGCAGTACCTGTAGTGTGAAATCATGGATATTTGCAATAGGGACACAACCCCCTCTCTTCTGGGTACCTGGTGTGCAAAACACATCTATGTAGTTTTGAACACTTAAAGGATCATCGCCTCTGCCGATGCCCTCTAAGTTGACTGGTCCTCCACGTCGTGACAGACCGGTAATGAAATACATGTCCTCGGAAGTAATTTCCAAAGTCTCACCCTACATGTCAAGCATTCCCAAATCATGATCCCAATAGTTTATCATGAACTCCAATAGACGGACATTCGACCGCATGGGTGATGTGCAAAAGAATTTTAATAACCCACTTGTTCGCAATGCATGTACGGTGGGTGCACTTTGGAGCGCTTCTTGGTCCATGGTCTCATGTTCCCGTTCCCTCCATTCCAACACTATCTTCACACCTAAAAAAACAAGAAATATGATTCATCAATTTCATATAAAATTTTAATTTTTTTTTACTATAATTAGCTTTTTATCCTTCACGCAGTACACGCGACTGTCTAGTTAGACATGTCATGTATTGTATGCAACAATCTCTAAAGGAAATCCACGTACAAAATGCATGTATGCGATTCTTTACACCGTGAACCCACGTACGCACCGTGACATGCTTTAGGATGCTTTTAATAATGAAATTGGGACTCAAAATTAATAATTGCTAGGATCAAATTGAAGATCTCGGGATGTAGGATTACCTGCAACTTGCGGAATTTGATTTTGTCCACTAGATTGTCCACAATGATTGAATGAAGGCAGAGGTAAAAACTTGCTTCATATGGCTAAAAATTCAAAATGGTGAGCTTTGTTTTGATTTTGAACTATTTATAGAAATTTTATTTCTCAAAGTGGGTTTTTTCCTATAGTTTGAAATCTATTCAACTAATACCATATTTCTTTTTTCCTTGAAACAGGTTTTTCATCATTATAAATTGTTTTTTGCTCCCATAGGGTGGTTCTGTTATTTCCAATGCATTTTTTGCACCTATACTCAATCCAAATTAAGCTTAGCAATCAACATTTTCCATGGACTATGGTATTATAAACCATTAGTTCCTTGTTTTTACCATTGTTCTTCCATGGATAGGACCATTTTTTCATGAGTATCCTCCTTTAAAAACTATGTTGTCTTTTGATACTCATGCTACAGCTGTTTTAGGTACAGGGGTATCCTTTTAGCTAGTTTTCATGCCAAATAGAGAATCTTTTTGAACCTCTTTTTACAAGCTATCCCTTTATAGGACTCCCCGCCCTTATGGAGTTTCTTTAGGCCCATGTCTAACTCCTCTAAAACAGACTTGACTACCGAGTTAACTTGTCCGTTCAAGATCGTTAAGAATATGTGAATGGGAATCCACATTGGTGGTAGGTTATCTCTTTCTTGGACCATGCAGAATAATACGAGAAAGGATCCCTCTCTTTTCTATTTGAATTGAGAAGAGTATTCTCAGGCATAGGTTTATCACTTTTCCGAACCCGAGGGACTAAATTTACGGAAAAGGAACGCCCGGTATGAGCTTAATTTTCTCTTTTTCGTGCTCTGGACCTTAACATGAAAAATATTCTGAGTGTACTTTGTGTCTTTGTCATGCTCGTTAAACACTTAAGAACAAAGCAACGAATTTATTATTGTAAGTCCCATTTCTCGTAATCAAATGGATCTTTCCGAGTGATCTTGCTTTCCTTCACACTCGTAAAACTCAAGCTATTTCATGTTGTTTTGGAAGGAGTGTTGGTAGGTGGTAATTTAACCTTTTTTGGACCTCCCTGACTAACTACAAAAAAGGTTTACCTTTTCTTCTACGGAAGTTAAGAGAGTTCTTCTGTGGTATGTTTTATACTTTTTCGGCCTCAGGAGACTAAATTGGATGAAAAAGGACCCCACTGGAGTCTTCTTTGGAGTTTTCAGACTCTCTAAATATGAAAACACCAACTGAGCATGTACTAGTTCAGGCTCATTAAATCCACGAATCAGTGACACTATCAAGCATTATTTTCCCATCTCTTCAACCTTGTTAAAAAATGAAGAGGGATTCGAGTTGACTTTCCTGGACTCGTTAAAATTTAACAGGGAAGGTAAGGAAGAAGTTTTCTCTTATTCTCAGTAGTGGCAGCATGTCCTCTTTGAACATAGCACTCTCTGTTTTATTCGATACCCATGTCTCAGTGTTCACTTTTTGTTTAGCTATCACTTCGAGTTTACTACTCCTCCTCTTGTCCGTTATACCTAGGGAATCTGATCATGTCTCCTACATGACAGATAAGTCTAGTTGTTCCATCTATGAGTAAAATGATGCCTTGGGTCATCTCTGTGTCATGCTCACTGTTCAAGGACTCAACCCAATGTTTGATCTTTATCCTGATCCCATCATTGTTATATCTGTTATCTATTGTATCTCCCTTCTTTTTCCCAGTTCCTAGTCACTCTTCTGATCCGTTGGAGGATCTATTGCCTCCCTTATCACAGCATGGTTCCGTTTCAGTACTTCCTGATGATGAAGACCTCGAGTTTTGACGATCATACCTCAGGATTCACTTTCATTATTGGTGAACTCCTTTGCTTCAGTTGTCGATTATTACCTATTGATTGACAAACTGTTGACTCCTTTCCATGTTCGACTTCAACCTACATTTATTCACATGGTTTGGATTGTAATGGTTTTTTGGGATTGTTTATGAAGACCTTAGTTCCTCACATATGAACTAAGTTGTGAAAGATTATTTTCCATTTATGTACACAGCTTCCAGATCTTTGAAGACTTATCATTATTGTATATTATGGCTTCAATCCACGTTTGTAATATACGTGCTCTTGTACCCATATCATGTGATGTACTCAAATATAGTAAAGGAGCTAGTGTTCCATTATATTGAACATAGCATCCTCAGATATGACTTTGTATATGACATTATTATGTATTTGTTTCAGGTACTACCTCTGCTCCATTGGATTTCTGAGTTCTCCAAAGATAGAGATTATAATGTATTTCGGCCATCACTTCCCTATTCCCTCACACATTAGGGAGCATCTGTTATCTACCCAAATGGCACTTCTCCGTCCGAGTGCTGACATTCCCTATGTTGGCACACAGAAGGACACTTATGGATTGAAGGTTTCCTAAATCACTATAGATGGGCATGTTATGAACTACATTCATTATCCATCCAGCTTGCCATTTTTACCTTTGAATATGTCAAGTGTCATATGCGCCTTTGCCTATATGAAACCTGCGTACATACGCAACTTTTGCTACAACATGTCGCGTACTGTACACGAGTCTTTGTGATTGCAACCCGTGTACAGATCTGCACGTGGGATTCCCTTAGAGAAACTCGCGTGTCATACACAGGTTGCCAGTATCAATACCCGTGTACACCTTTCTTTGACATTAAAAATAATAAATTTTGATTATTTGAGATTCGTTAAGCCCTTAACTATAACCATCTTAACTATCTCAACCTCCTCAACCCTCGAAACTACCTTATTTCACTAAGTATAAATAAAGGCCTTGGAGAGGGTATTAAGGAATCATATTTGGAGAGCAAAGTTATGCTGGTGGCGTCTATCCAGAAGTCTTTGGATCAGTGGAACTCAGAATCCTTTGGCTGCAGGGGATTCCTTGTCTCAGGCGTTGGGTTGTAATCTTAACTCATTCACTATTGTTAATAAAGAGAATCATTCTTCCAAATGTGTTTTAAATGTCTTTCATGTATCATGGTTTGATGAATAGTTATGATTAAGCACTCTATATATGATTTATCTAACCTGTTCTATATACATGTATAATCTTGCACTTAGAGTATTTACTCTTTATAGGTGAAAGAGAAGCATCCCTGAAGGCTTTGGAGGAAAAGCAGAGCGGAAGAGGACAAAGTTAGGATCAACCGTCGTGAATCGGGTGAGTCTATTTCTATCCTCTTGTTTCCTTTCTGTACTCTAAAGTTGATTACCTGCAAGTTTTATGAGTATGTTGGTAACCCTAAACCTTCGGTTATAAGGTGCTTATTCATGTACAACAGTTATGGAGAAGTAAAACACGCACATGTTTTGGAGAAGCAAAACGTGTACGCATTATGGAGAACCACAAAAAAATGGTTTTGGTGCATGTCTAGGGAAATGAATAAAAACAATAGTTTACATCATCAAGACTTAGGACCTATAGTAATATTTTAGCATCATCAAGAACAACATCTCAAACAACCATGCCTAAACTCCCAAGAGCATAATTTTTCTTTTTGGAGTATGGACACCATTCGCAGGATTTAAGAACTAAGTATGGGTCATAGTTCCTTAACGATGCTTGGGAAAGAAACTCAAGACTTATGCTCAAAAGGTAGTTTTTAAAGCTTGAGGTCCATGAATAAGGCATTGAACCTACACATAGGACCTCAATATGTGATATGTTTCATCTAAGAGAGAATATGTAGTGAATTTGAATTCTCTTTGCACTAGGAACATATCCGTAGACATGGTTGATGGAAGAAACCTAGTTATTATTCCCTAAAGGAATCCTATAGACATATAGGGCCAAGAACAACACAATGAACAAACACACATGATCTCTTAAGGGTATCATCAACCTTTAAGATGGGATATGGCCATGATTAGGATTTTTTTAACAATATATGGAGGATAAGGTGTTAATCATGGTTGGTACATAAATATTTAATTTTAGGTTGTAAAACATCTTTTATGGTTTAAGGTTTTTATAATAGTAATCCATCCTTAGTACCTTAGTTAATACCTTATTGTTTGCTTCTATGCATTTATTGTTATGGTTTACACTTAGGGAAGTTTGTCTAGGAGGTGAACGGGTTATTTTATCCAATTCACACACAAACTAGTGCTCTAACTTAGACAACCTAGAATATGTGCACCCTCATTAATTCCTTGGAGTGCTACTTCCTTGTTTTAGGGAATCTGGGTTTTACTAGGGGCTCTAGTGTTGTCTTTAGTCCATTTTGGCTCTCCTAGTGCATTTATTGTTAACCTTGAGCCACTCCCACACCTATGTTTGCTCACCCACATCTGTTTTAGACTCTTTTATACCCCAACATGCATCTCCAATATTCACACCATGGTTCGTGACTGTTTGTGGTGATTCGAGAGATGATTGGTCCACCTAGGGCGATGGAGGCCAAATATTTCCATGACACATGTACACTCCCAAATGGATTCCTAAACCTCACAATTTATTCCTAATGTAATATATTTATGATCTAAACACATTCATATGTTAGACAGTTCAATAATATCCACTATTGTGTTCACATGTGTGTGTAATTTTTACTCTTTCAGGATTTTTGTGCTTGTTTCTGCAAACTAGAGCGAATTAGTGAGAGTTTCTTGTCGTATAGATATATATGTGAATCAATTCTCACATGGTATCAAAGCTGATTGAATCTTCAAATCAAATTCAGTGTGTTCGATTTTCTATTAGAGTGATTCTCCAGAGAAATTTGTGATTTTTCATTGAAGGTACATTCAACAATTTTCACCACTAACGCAAGAAGAAATGGAGAAAAAATATGTATTGCTAACACCATTCATTTACTTCAAATGAAAGGATGAGATGGTCATCTAGCTGAGGTCCAAGGTTATCTACAAGGTTACCATCGAGACAGAAGTTGAACCAAATTCTGCAGTAGAGAAATCGAAGTATTTTAGTAGACTTGATGAAGCATTTGGAATGTTATGTCTCATCATTTTTAGAGAACTCATGTTTCATGTTACCAATCTATCCACCCCAAATGAAGTTTGGATTAGGCTCGAAGCTCTATTTGGGAATACTGACGAGTTGAGCAGTCATCGGCTCGAAAATGAGCTCATCACCTTGAGCCCAGCACATTATGAGACCATCCAAGATTTATTCACCAAATTTAATTCTTTGGTTATTTAAGTCAAGTAGTGTGGAATAGAAAATAAATAAGAGAATATCATAGTGTCAATCCTTTCGAAGCTAGGGCCTCAGTACTCTGTGTTTTTCAACACATTTCACTCAAGCAAGCTCACAACTCGAAACTGGAAAATGTCAACACTAGAAATATTCATGGAGTCTTTGAACCCAAGATCAAGATAAGCTAGTGTAGAAGAGAACCATCAAAACAAGCAAGGACAAAGCTCTTGCCGCAGGGGTGTTATCACCTAAAAATGGTTCACTGCCTCATCTGCCCCATTACATGGCTCATTTGTCCATTTTCCTACCATATTTCCATCAAAAACCCATAAAACCATGCAAAAAGCCTCCAAAAGGCTTAAAATGCCTCCAAAAGGCCATAAAACCCTCTTTTCAGCTAAAAATATCCAAAATTCCTCCAAAAAAGCAAAAATATCCAAAAAGGAAGAAAATATATTAAATAAAGAGGAAATGAGGAAAAAAACCTAAATAGCTGAAACCCTAACCCTAAAATCGCATGGTTTTCAATTATAAATAAGGGGTGGAAACCCCTTATTCCAGATCCACAATCACAAGTATCCTGCCTCTGCCAAAATTGCTCTTGAAATCCCAGCTCACCATTGAGCTACAAGGGGTTTCGAATGCATCCAAAGGGAAGAAGAAATTGAGGGATTCGAAACAACCAAAGAAGAAGAAACAAGACAGACCCAATATTCATGATGGAGGTTTGAATCTTTGTAAGGACAAGGACCAAAAGGGAAAGGAGAATACCAAATGCAGCTACCGTCACAAAGGGTGGAATCTAGAGAGTGCATGCATGAAGAAAACCATATATATGATGGTGCAGTTTTTGGAGTTGAAAAACATCCTAGTCTTAGAGGGTGCAAGGAAGAAGGATGGAATTTCAAGATATGACAAAAAAGAGAGGTGTCATGCATTGGTTATTGGTCCTTCAGAATATTCCACCTCCATCATTGATTCGGGAGCATAAAGGCACATGGCCTCTATCAAAGAGTTCTTCACATACATGTATTCAGACAGTGGCCCAACTATTTGAATGGGTGATGATTCTAATATCCACGCCAAGGGAGTTGCAAGGATCAATCTTGAATATGGATATTTCAACAATGTCCTATGTGTACCAGACTTGGCAACAAACCTGCTGTCAGTATACCAAATGACACATATTGGAGAATCGAAGAGAGTAACATTTAATCCACATGATTTTGAGATAGTATAAATCTCCTCCAACAAGGTTGTGGCATTGGGGTATGCATATCACCAAGCTAGGATGTACAAATTTTCCAAATTTATTCCTAATTCCAGTGGGAAAGCACTTCTGTCTCATGCCAATGAAACCAACAAGCTATGGCATGAGAGATTTGGCCATATGAACTACAAATACCTCCAAAAATTGAACAAGGATGGCATGGTGGAAAGGATTACTCCTATCAAGGCCTCCAATGATGCATGTATAGGTTGTGTGGTGGGAAAGTATCCAGAGCACAACTATGAGAAGTGGAAGGAAAGTAGAGCTACACAAGTGCTCGGGTTGGTGCATTCAAATCTTATTGATCCTCTTCCCACCCCCTCCTATGGGGGATCAAGGTGTATGTTCTCATTTTCATAGATGATTTCTCAAGTTTATGCTGGGTCTATTTCCTCAAGCTCAAATCTGAAGTCTTTCAGACTCTAAATATTTGGAAGGCCCTGGTTGAGAATAAAAGTGGGAACAAGATCAAAAATTTTAGGACTGATAATGGTAGAGAGTGTGTGAATAAAAATTTGCAGCACGTATGTGAGGAATGTGGTATCAAAATGTACCATTCGGTCCCCTACACACCACACCAAAATGGTGTGGCAGAGAGGAAAAATAGGGCTCTCAAGGAGATGGCTACCTGTATGATTGAGGATAAGGATTTGAGTCCTAAGCTATGGGATGAAGCCATCAACTATGCTTGATACATTCAAGACAAGGATCTACACAAATCAATGAGTGGGAAAACACCTTTTTAGGCTTGGTTTGGTCACAAGCCGAATATTTCACATTTCAGGATTTTTGGCTCAAGGGCACGGGCTTGAATTCCTTCAAAAAAGAGGAAGGAATTGCAGCCACAAAGAAAAAAGTGCATCATGGTGGGATATGATGAAGAAAAAAAGTTCTAGAACCTATTTGATCCATCCTCACACAATAATTTCATATAAATAAGTGTGCAATTTAAAGAGGAAATTATTCCAGGTTTTGAACTAGCACCGGGGGAATGCTCTTCTCCTCAACACCAAGATGATGTAAGTGATGATTCCATTTCTCATATTTCTGATATTTCTGATTCTGAGATGGCTGAATATGATGTTTTTGAACATGACACACCCTCAAAACCCAAGTGGGAAGAGAAAACCATAGAAGTTGTTGGGTATTTAGCAGGAAATCCTCTAGATCCTAGGAAAACTAGATCACAATTCCATGGTGCTTATTTTACAAATGAGTTGAGTCATGTTGACCATTTCTATATCATGGTTATATATAATCCACAATCATATCAGGAAGCATATTATGACCCAATATGGCAATAATCCATGCAAGAAGAGTTCAACTCTTTACAGGAGAATGAGACTTGGGAATTAGTTCCTTTGCTTCCTAAGAGGAAGCTTGTACAATGTAAGTGATTCTATAGGACCAAAGTTGCTGCTGATTGGTTTGATATAAAATATAAGGCTATATTAGTTTCCAAAGGAATCTCTCAAGTCCAAGAATTGGACTATACAGTGACATTTGCACCAGTTGTAAAGATGGACTCTATCAGGCTAGCTTTAGCCATTCCCGCTAGTAAGCGTTGAGAGGTTCACCACATGGATATCAAAAGTGCATTTATTCATGGTGAGCTACAGGAAGAGATATATATGCAGCAACCTGAATGTTTCCAAGAGGATCCTTCCCTTGTATGTAGGTTAAAGAAATTTCTATATGCCCTCAAGCAAGCCCCAAGGGCTTGGTATGCCAAGATGGACAATTTTCTGCTATCACATGGATTTGTTAGATGCAATTATGATCCTAATATTTAGTTGCAGCATATTGGTGATGTATTTCAGGTCATTGTACTATATGTTGATGGTGTTTTGATTACAGGTAGTTGCACCAAATAAATTGGGTCAATTAAAGCATCTTTGCACAGTGAATTTTCAATGACTCATCTAGGATTCCTAAAAGATAATAATTTAAAAAACTGTATTTTTTAAACATATATCTATATATATTTTTGTTTTCCAGTTTTTACTTATAGAATACAGAAAACTAAAAATACTTTTGAAGAGGAAATTTTAATGCAATGTAACATGATTTTTTTTTTGTAATTTGCAATGTTTGTTTCTATACATGAATGAATGGTATTGAAAAGCAACTAAAAATTTTCAAAGATTTTTTTGTTGGATGGGTATGATTGTTAATATTTATAAAAACAAAGGTTATGATAATCAAATCCAAAAAAATCACTTGTGCTAATTTGATGTATGGAAATAACAACTTGGAAGAATTGTCTGCGTACAAATATCTTAAAATTGATCTTCATCACTAACTTAACTAGAACTATAGCATTGAGAAAATGATAAATGGAGGTTGGAAATATTGTTATGGACTTGAAAATACTTGTAAAATAGTATACCTTTAGCTATGGGATAACAATAAGTTCCTCTTTGAGACTCTTTTCACTCATCTTATCTTATATGGTTATGAAGTTTGGGGATGTGACATCTTTAGAGAATCCTTGAGAAATATAGAGAAAATCCAAATTATTCGATAACTTATAATCTCAAAATTCAAGGGAATACACCCTATCATATCCTCCTCATACAAGTTAGTATCTCTCCAATTAAGAACATGGCTATGATTGGGTAACTAATTTATAACAGCGTGGTAAAAACCATGGAAGACAAGAGGCTTCCTAAGATTCCTTCAAGCTCTAATCAAAACCATCTTCAGCTCAATCAAGGTTTCCATAAATATGTCAAATATTAGCTAAATCATTGAGGAATCAAGGAATAGGTCACTCTACATAATAATCATAATATTGAAAATATTTTCTTAAATATAAACCTAAAGATAAAACTTGGTGTGATAAAGAATTAAAGGGTAAGAAAGAATTACGATACTATAAGGACATGATAAAGCATAATCTAGAAGATCAAAATTATGTCTCTATTTTAACTAGCATAAAGAATAAAACCAATATTGGTGTTAAACTAAGAACAACTCTTGTTATCTCCATACTAAAACAAGACATCAAAGAACTTCTGAAATGGCATGGGTTGAAATAATTTCTCATCCTTGTGACACTAAGAGGGTTGAAGATGAAAAATACTTCCTTTTGCATACACTAATATTAGATCACAATTTCAAAATATTTGTAACAATATCGACCTTCCTAACTTTTTGCTTATCAAAGTATGGGGATCTAGGAATTATCTTGTTAAGCATTTCAACCATAAAAATAAAATCATAAAGAAAACCAAAGTTGATCTTAGTGTATGTAACAACTTTTGAAAGAATCATGTTGTAGTGTTTCACATGGGGCATCACCCTACACTTCTATATTCAGAAAACTTGTAGACAAATATATTATTATTCTTGGTCCATTTATGACCACAAAAACTGATAATTCAAACAAACAATAGGGATCAAGGTCTAAAGTATGGATAGTTCATACTACAATAATATTTTATAATAAAGTTATATGTGACTTATATGGACCCATAATGAGAGATTAACTTAAGTAAATATTAAGATACTAGTTGGAAACATGAAAATACCATTTGAATATTATCCACTTGAAATACCAAAGGTAAAGATAGGTAGCCAAGTAACACTGCAAGCCATCAAAATCACCTTCAAGTGTGTGTTACTATGTGTTACTATTCACTTGAACAATAATGTAACCATAGTTGTTGTAAAGGAGTAAGTTCTTACCTTTAAACTTAGCAATTTGTAGATCTTTGGTTCAATAGCTAAACAAGCCTCTAATAAGTTTAACAATTACTTTCTGTATTTATTTTTTAATGGCCAAACAACCAAACATGTAATATGATGATTATATTGTTTTTATTACTTAAAACCTTAGATCATTAAACTTAACACATTCTTTCCCTTTCTCATAAAGAGTAAAAAGGGAAAAAAAAATAGTGCTTACAAATACCAATAATCATTACCAAAAATTGTATAGTATCTTTGGTAACTAGCTCCTTTACATACACTTGTTACTCTTTGTGATCTCTATATCAACTTCCACAATTAATAAACCAAAATAAATGATTTAGTCAATATGATATTGGTTAGTTACCTAGGTTGGAATTTGGGTCAAATCTTAATAATGTCGAGTTTTATTGAAAAAAGATAAAATGTTGTTTATATATATAACCATGTTATTTAATTACCCGTAAATATTAATATGACTATGGTTGAGTCAAATCTTAAAAATTTTAAGATTATAAAAAAAAAAATGTTGTGTTTATATATATATATGTTATTTAATTACCCATAACTATTATTATATGACTATGGTTGAGTCAAATTTTAATAATTTTAAGACTATAGTTTTATTGAAGAAGATAGAATGTTGTTTTTATGATCTATATAAATATTAATATGGGTAAAAAAAAAGTGAATATCAACAAGCAACAAGTTAAAGATTATAAATAAGTTATTATAGTTGTAATAATATGTTGTTTATGTTTCAACAACCTATTTTCACCATGTTATTCATGTATTAACTACCCATGAATATTAATTACTTGTGAATATTAACAACCACTGAATATTCTCACCATGTTATTCATGTATTAACTACCAGTGAATATTAATCACTTGTGAATATTAATATGGGTTAAAAGAAAAGGTAAATATCAATAGGCAATAAGTTAAAGATCATGAATAAGTTATATTTTAGTTGTAATAATATGTTTTCTATTTCTAAGCTACGTATTATTACCATGTTATTCATGTATTAATTACGAATTATCCATACATCAACTACATTTATATCATATTCATCCATTACCCTTAACAATAACATAACCATTATATCAACAATAACAAGTACAATAATCCACCCTTACATCCACATTCACATTGAAAGTAAAAACTAAATACTTTAATATCATTCAATATCATAAAACAACCTTTAGTGCATCCAAACTGAATGAATAATAAGTCATTTACATATAATCGAGTTGACTAATCCAATCTACGTGACATAGCAGGTCCCATGCACAACTCTTATAATCCAAATTTTGTCCAAGAAATCGATGGAGAAGAGAGCAGATTGCAATGGGTACTTCAAAACAACAAATCTCTCGCCTGGTCGCGCTGCATGTTTTGCAAAATCATGGCAATGTGGGGATTGCTAGAAAATTTTGTTACATCTTGTACTGTTTGAACAAGATTAATATCTTGTACTGGTTGAAAAATACATCTTTAATCTAGTGAGTCATTAAGCCCTTATTGCAGATGATATGTTCAAAAATACAAATCGCAACTGCTTAACAATCTTAGGAGGTGGCATGTTAACAATGACAACCACTTTTGTTGGATCCACTATAACTCCCTCTATGTAGGAAATATGTTTAAGTCTCCCTTTCTATCATGAAGCTACTAACCAAGGAGCGAAGCTACCACCATTTAGGGTGACTGGTTAAAATGTCATTGTAATGTTAAACCAAAAAAACTAGGAAAAAATTAATTATTAATATTTGGAAATTTATCAACAAAAAATACATCTTTAATCCAGTGGGAGATTTTGGTTTTGAGGACAGTCTTACGTGATAAAATCATTAAAATTTGGTTCTATAACATACCTTTTAGACCTAAGTGCCTTCTTGTGCTGAAAGGGGTAAATGTTTTGTTAAAAAGTGACTACCAAAAGAGACACTTCTGTTAGCGGTAGACTTACATGGCAACTTTATATAAAACATGGCCAATCGAGTTCAGTTCATATCAAGCCATGTGCATTGTAAAGTAATCATTCGCCAATTTCCCCTAAAATTAAACTTCCCAAAACATTATTCATGACCACAAGCATTGCATCATCATGGTGCTCTGAAAATGATTTACTTAGCATGCAATAAAACATTATGATAACCATGGCATTCTTTGAGTAACTTCAACAGTACTACAGCCTATTTACATAACATGATCATATGTACTGATATACCATGAAGGAAAAGTGAACAACTAGACACAACACAACACAAAGGGACAACATTAAAACCGCATGAGGCACAACATGCAAGGGACACATGCAATGAACCAAGTTTAAAAAAAATTCTTTTGGAGTTACTTGACAATCTACCTCGTCCAGGTTATCGCAGCATAATCGTTAAATGCAATCTGAATGCATAAGGCGAATATCTCCATAGTACATAACAACAGACATGAAGCAAGAACTTGGTATGCATTTTCATCTTTTAATCGAATACAGTTTTTCTATTTAACATCCTATACCTCCTTTGCAATTAATATAAACTTCGTGATCTGAGCATCCTAACAAGCCATGAATTCATATTCTGTATAATTATTGTGATTCCATGGCAGACCCAGATTTTCTGTAATAATATCATAACATATGATGACATGCCTTTTCTTGACTAACAGAGTGTAAGTGGTGAAAATAAATCGTAACTGTTTCAGTGAGAAAAGTACTCGTTATCAAAGATTCCTGAGGTACAGAACTACTAACCCTCTAAGCATAGATGATGCATTTGAAAGAATTATTTATTGTGTCCTTCCAACTATTGAAACATAAGAGGTATATTACCGCATATCTTCACTTCAAACATATTTTAATAGTGTTGTTGACAATATCTTAAAGTGATTTCCAGTGGTTTATTTATGCAAAAACCCTGGAGGTGCACAAAACATCTAGTCATCATAATGCCATAACATTACTTAGTGCGTGTACATTAACTATTAAGTAATTATCATTTCTAAAGCCTTTCCATTAACGGGCAGGGTTGCCCAACAAGTAAGAAAAACAATGCAGCAATACAAGATGACATAACATTTAGTCATACACATAAAAGAGAAGCCAATATAGGTGGTTCACCCATCCCTTGGGCTACGTCCACAAAAGGTCACATCCTGTGACGTTCTTTCATTAGTATTCCATTTAGAGGTTACAATCTGCAACAGTATTGTTGCAACTCCTTTCTAACCTGCTCATAGACTCTCTCTATGAGAGTGCTTCTAGGTTATACCCCAAAAGTGTTATGTAATCAGATTCATTTATTTCTCAGAATACATAGTCATTCCGTAATTACAATACATAGTTTAGAATGATGATCTGCAATACTCATGCTGTTTGAAACAGTAATGTAACAACCGTCTGTGGCAAACAGACCCTTCCATTCATAGATATACATATGATTTCTATATGCACAACCTGGGTCTATAATGCAATACATCTATCTAAGGAAATAGCTAAGGTAAAAAGGAGGATCTCTTGGGTTCAAACCCTATGATCTCATAGTGTGCACATGACTTCTTTAACCACAATATATGTATATATAAAATCATTCTCACATTCGGTGTTTAGTATAAGGCTCCGGTTATCATAATCTCAGAATCCTTTAACCCTTCCATACTATCGCACGGAATACATTTATAAAGATCACAAGATTACTTGTAAAATTACTTTGCTTTCCATTTAATGTGGTAGAGAATACTTAAAGCGTTTTATCATACATACCAGTACAATACGGATGATGGAAAAGTATTGAAAAGTTTTCATTCTACGCAACCGCCTCATAGTTCGAATCATAAGTTATTAATCAAGAAAAACCAGTCTAAATTCTTAAATTTGTTTTATGAGAGAAGTATCTTTTCCCGGTCAAAATGAAGCTGGAAGACAAGGGCTCGACTCCCGTAACTTTGACAAGGGATCAATTTCCCAAGGAAAAACCTCAGCCTCGTTCTAGGCGATTCCCTAGACACACATTGACTCCAATCGTGATTCGCCATAAATGAAAGTGCGGTTCAGGAGGTCGTGCCTCAGATTGGACCTGAAGCTAAAAGAACCTGTATGCTGACAATGGAAAAATTACTACATGTGCACTACGGCGCACTGGTAAAATCATATCACCACTCAGATATGAAAAGCAAGAGAAAATACTAAGCAATCAGGCCCAAAATGTAGCGCTGATTATGAGTCGACCGCCTGTACTGGTGCAGGCATCCGTGGAAGGGATTGTCAATATAAATTAAGTAACATAAGGACTTCTACTACCCTCAAAAATAACACAGTGGATTGGACCGTCTACCATCAAGCTGAGGGAATCACGCTTTGCATGAAAACACAGACCTTCAGGATTTTGTTTCAAACCCCAAAACAAATTACTCACACCCAGCAGATTGCTTTCTCTGAAGGGGTCAGTCTTGGTGCTGTTTGTCGGGATGAAAATGCTCGCCTTTTGGTTCAGCAGTTCTCAACACCGCATGATGGGTTCGGACCACCACTGCACACACGCAGGTCCAGCGATCCGATTGGGTGGACACCGATTCAAACAATACAAGGAATACAAAAAGGCTCGTAAATCGCAACTAAAAAATAGAACACACATGGGTGTGTAAGCCAAGCTAGGATTTTGGATTCGAGATGATCCCATAATCATGTGTTCACCTGTTGGGTAAAAATAGAAGGCAGCCTTTTCTTTTATTTAAGTGATACTCTTTGAAAAATAATAAGAGAGGAGGGCATTTAAGTCGAAGTTTCCTTGAGTGCGGCACACCCATCAACTTACACACAGATCGCATTCGTTATTATCAACCAGATTACATTGGTTAAACGTCAAACAAAATAAAAATATAACCCCATGCCTCATATGGGAGCTACCCAAACCTCACTATGTTAAGCCGTGAAGGACACAAGAAACAGTAGACTTGCTGAGCATAATGGCAAACTGCCACATCAACAAATAGGGGGAAGGTATGTTTTACTTACCCAGAGCCATGGCGCAACTCCAGCCACGGTCATCCAACGTCATGATATCGCAGAGGCCCATCCTGAGTGTTATGATTCATATAGCGTTCTGAATTTGATTTGTACCCAAATGGAGGCGCTCGACCCGTGACTTCGAGGGCAGACCTCGAGGTATAGAGTCCTTGCTCATTTTATTCCTTGTTGATTTTCTTGGGGTGGAGGGAAAAACTTTCTCCCAATCCCTACTCTATATCTTTCCTCGGAAACCAAGTTAGATCTCCCTGTCTTCAAACGCATATCTTTTCCTAATCGGCGTTCTAGCCATTTTTTTTTCCCCCCTCCTTCAATCATTTTCCAGCCAAATATATCCTAGTAGGAACTGTAACGTCTCCATAATTAATGATTATGGATTTTCTGG
>LPNX010073353.1:146325-220047 GCA_001517045.1 Pseudotsuga menziesii | reverse complement strand
TCCCAAAACAGCACCTGGAAATCTGTGTAGGCATTTTGAAAGGCGATGAAAGCTCAAGAAACGCCCAAAACGTGGATCGAAACCCCCAAATTTGCTGGTGCAGCCAGTGAGCCTGCCCTAGAGCGCCGAAAACCCTGCACACAAAAGAAATAACAAACCATCATTTGACCGAATATATATATGTGGAGATAAAAACCAATTTATGCATAAAATAATATAAAATAACCAAAAAAATATTACTTACCAAGCCTTTTGTTCACGTGGGTCTCCATAGAAACATAACCATACAAATAAACATTAATAAAACGAATATATCATATGGTTTAATAAGTGTTAGGCTAGAAAGCAATGTATTAAACAGCTAATAATAGAAGACCAACATATTTCATGAACATTACAAAAACCAATATCCCTCCGTGTTGCTGGTTCAAGATTGTTGTACGCATGTTAAATGTTTCATTGGAGATTTGGAAAACATGTATAGTGATGATGATTTAATGGATGAAGAGATTTTAGAAATTTTATATGAGAACCCATTTCAGAAAAAAGAAACACAAATTAGTTGTCTTCACATTGAAGAAAAATCTCAGCAGTTAATAATTTCTTCCTCTACTAAAAGAGACATGAGCCAAAACTCTGATTCAAGCAGCTTCACTTCTTTTCCTGAAGTAGATGATAATTTGCAGCAGTCGTGTCAATCTTTGTGTGACCAAGAAGGAAGTTGGGATGGTCAATCAAACCCTTCTTCATATTATTCAACTTCTGAAGTTTTGTTTCAAGATGAAGCTGCTTATTCCCAATCAGAAAATTCCTTTTTGCAACAACAATTTCCTCTAAGATCTAATGCTTCTATGGGTGATTACATAAAGAATTCTGATTCTGCAAATTTTCAGTCTTATAGTCCCTCCACATATTTATTTTCTGAAAATACAATTAAAGAGAAATCGGACCTTGGATTAGAATTGGAAAAAAGATATGAGCATGAAGATGATCAGCCTAGTGATGTGAAAGAAGAAGGTTATACTCTTGATGTTTTTTCTGATGATTGCGGTCAGCTTGTTAAAAATTATGTTAGTGATGGTTTTAAAGAAAATTTTAGTCTACTTATATATAATGAAAAGGAAGAGAAATCATGCGATCAATCTTAGTATGTGAAAGAACCAATAGTGTACAATAAACCAAGGGATCATAAAGAAGGAGATGAGAACTCTAAATGGGATGTTTCTTTAAATCTTTCTAATTCAGAAACATTTTGTCAAGAAGACATCTTTCTACTTAATATTGTTGAAGAACAAAATGATATTCCTCTTGAAGTGCTTGAGAAGAATGGAGTTGTAAATGTAGAAATATTAAATGAAGTTGCTGATATATCATTGAAAAACAATCATGAGAATTCCTTTCAAAGCTCTTCTAAAGATCGGTTTGACAATATGCAAGAGGAGTTACTTTTTGGACAGCCTTGTCATGACAAACAGGTGATTGAGTATTTTGAAATTTGTCATGTTTTTTATGATCCAGTAGCAGAGTACATGGATAAATTTTTCAGATGGAGTAGTTGGTTATATGTTTGCAGAAAAGGACAAATTTTTCATCATAACCTATTGCTATTTTGTTCTTATGTTCTAATTTCGATCAAGCGTGAGGAAGAAATGGAATTATTGGATAAATTGCTTGATTGACTTCATTGGAAGTCATATTTTGCTTGATTGGGAATTTGTGCTTAGTTAAGTAGGATACGTAGGCATGAATAAGCTCGGCATGGCGAGCATTTATTTCAGTGGTTTTCAGTTTGGTTTCAGTTTCAAGTGCAATTCAGTTACAGGTTACAAGTTGACAGAGTGGGATTTGTTTGCAAAATGGTTTCAGTTGATGGTTCAGTTCAAAACAGGTTGAGGATTTCAGAGAAAAATTAAGAGAAACCCAATGGATTTGACACCTGGTCTACGGGGTTCTTTGCTACCTCGCAGGGAGGATAGCATCCCTAGTTGGAGCCAGTTGTTAGCACTAAATTTATTTTTCTCGGAATTGGCCTTATTGCCTTCAAAATTTTAAGTTTTCATGGGTGATTGAGTTGGTTTCCAAAGTTTTCTTATTAAGCTATTTCCAAGTTGGCAAAGAAGAGAAGTTAAAGGAATTTTAGGTAAAAAGAGAAATAAATTTTTCACAAATGGGGCAAAAAGTTTTATTAACTTTTGAATGAAATTTATAAAATGGGTTTTATAAACCTATTATTTTATTTATATTCAAACTTATATAGTTTTGGATATTTTTTCCAAAGTCAAAAAGTGGCCTCTTATTCACCAAACCAATTCTTAATGAATGTTTAAGCGCTAAACAAGATTTATTACCTTTCTTAAGGTATAATCAAACCACTAGCACATATAATAATCTAATGGCTAATGTAAAAAGTGAAAACTCATCAACGGGTATTAGTGTTTCCAGAGAGTAAAGTTGTGAGGTGGTTAAATTGGAAAGGTGGTAGCGGAATTTAAACCACTTTCCACGTGGTAACGTTTGGTGAATTTCGCGGAGAAAAATGGTTTAAGAAAAACAAACTCAGTGAAGGCTCCGAAATAGACCATTATGTAAATTTGACTTGGTTTTTAAAAAAAATCATTTCATTTGTGTGTTGCACGCGAAAGGAAGGAGACAGTCCGCCATATTTCCAAACTCAACTTTTACGTGTTTGTAATCACAGGGAAAATGGTAGAGATAAAGAGTTTGATCAAGGAGCTGGAAATTGATTTTAATAGAGCAAGGAAAGGGAAGCCACCACTCAACAATGCAGAAGGGAAGCCCAAAAAGAACATCAGCCCATAAGTGTTGCAGAAATATATACAGTGAGAGCATTCATGAAGGTATTGGTATGTGTTTAAAGTCTTACAAACAGAATTTACAGTGGAGAGTGTGCCAAAGCTTGTGATTATTCAAGTGTTTGGAGACACTATTAACAAATATGGCTACCTTGATCAATCAATTCATGGGATTGCTCTTACAGTAGATGATCTTACAAGGATAGATGTTATATGTTCTCTGTTTATGAATTATAGTTTATGAATTACAGTTAAACAATTCAAGGTTTAGAAGCGACATAGCATATTTTTTCTGAAAATGACTATTTTGGTCATTTTATTCAATGACCAGTTTCCAGCAAACAAAGAAGAATTTTCAAAAACTAAAAGAGGTTTTTCATCATAACATTATGATCTACAATAACCTCTCTCAATTTTTACCCAGGTAAAATAATTGTTTACATCAAATGAAGATGAATTTTGAGAAAGTGAGAGAGAATTTTCTTCAAAACATATCTATCCACAATAACCTCTTTCAGTTTTCACATAGGTGCTATGGTTTAGCAGCAACAAAGTCAGTTGTACAGGCCATTTTTCATGTTTTCCAAAGGACTATTTCAGCCATCAAATTCAAAGAATTTTTTTGAACAAATGGAATTTAATTTGACAAAAATGATAGAGGTTTTTATTCCTAACATTCCTATAATAAAAAACCTCCTTCATTTTTTACACAGTAATCACAGGTTGGGAGAATTTAAAATATCTTCACAAGTCATTTTTCCAGAAATCTACAATTTTATTATTTGAGTCATCAGCTTCAAAGGAATATTTCAAGGATAATGAGATGATTTTGGATAAATGAATACATGGGTTTTGTTGGGAACATGTCCAATTATAAAAACCTCTCCCATATTTCACACAGCTTCCACCATTAGAGATATGCATGAGAAACATTGTTGTAACTGTTTCTATTTTTAGAGTTCAGTTAGGTTTTGAATTCAAAGTTAGGTAGAGGTTATTCTTATATAAATTAAAATGTAATTGATAGTTTTAGAGGGGATTTTCAAGAGCGAAGAAGCTCTACATTGTAATGGCTTCAAGTTTTCAGTAGATGAATGAAATTTGCAGAGGAGGAATGTAAAACCTTTTTCATGATAGAGATTCTTGTGCCATCTTTTTCTTCAGTAAGTATTTTCGTTATGTGACTATTTATCCTATTTCCCACTCCATTTTGTATTTGCTTCCATGCTTGGGCATTAGTGTTTATGGGCCAGAATTCATCATGCGTGCTCTAGGTCCATTGTTCAAGCATTTTCAAAATATTTTCTTCTAAAGTCTTGCAGAATTCACCCTAGTTAGGTGCTCTGTTTGATGGAATGTCTCCCTTTGTCTACTAATCAACCTGCTAATACCTCAAGACTGAGGAAATGGTGCCTACCTTGCCTCTGATCATAAACCTTCAAAACCTTACCTCCTGCAACCTATTTCAGATCTGATTGTTGACTCCATTGCCCAATGGTCTCCTCCATGACTGTCTTACCAAGTATTTTAAAACAAACTCGTCCTATTTGTCCCATCAAAAATCTGACCTTCTGATTGTCTTTGATTGAATATCTTGAGTATAAAAAATTTGTAAATAGTGAGAGATCCCTCTCTGACTGTATTAGGTTAGAAATACATTCTAAAGTGGTTTTTGCTGTTACCTTGGGATTTACCTTTCATAACCTGGGTACATTATGAGTGTTAACACCCATAAAGGACCAGATTCCATCACCCTGCCTTGCCAATGACCTTCGTCTTGCCAAGGGGGCATACCTCTTCATTGACTCTGGTGGACAACTCTTGGAGAATCCCCGCAATGGGCTCTACTTCAAGAAATTTTACGCTTAAACATCACCAATGAGTCGCTTTATTTTATTTTTCTTGTTTTGAACAATTTTTAGCACAAATCAGGGACAGCACCATCAGCTGCTAATCCAAAGTCACCCGGAACAGGTTTGAGACACCTCTCACACCTCCGGGTTCAAATTTCCATTTTTGAGACCATCGTCTCATGTTTAATTAATCAATTTAGAGACTATTTCCTGCAACTCACCTCGATTTACGAGCCATGACATGATGATGTGAGTGTCTGTAGACCGGTACTCATATCACACTTCCCGACCGCAACTCATGCAAGCAGTCGGGTCACCGCCTGCTAAGGATTGTACTATACGTTTATTTTTGTATTTATAATTTTCTTTGTACCGCACCTTATGCAGACCTTTGGACCATCGTCCACAAAACCCTTTGTTTTTCTTCCATGTATTTGACGTAGAAGTGTCCTCGGGTTGTCGCCCGTTAAGGACTATAATTTTAGCTTTTATTTTTCATTTTTAACACATAGTTGTCTTTTCCATTCACCGCACCTTACGCGGACCTCTGGACCACTGTCGATAAAAAAATTTACTTTTCTTACACATATTTGGCATATAAGTGCCCCCGAACTTGCACTCACATTGCATGTAGTCAAGCTCATCCCTAGCAACACACACACACGCTCTCCTGACCTCTATCTGAGAGCGACCTTGGTTTGCGTGCCTCTGCCGCACCGACTCGCGAGTCTCTGCCGCAATCTATCCCATGCATGTATTGGTATGTTTGAGAGCCTTCTGCTCCGTCCATACTGCGCGAATGACCTTTGGAGCTCTGTCCACCGTCCCGACATGGGGCACCGCTCGTGCCACTGCAGTTGGTTGACCACATTGGAGTTTCATTTAAGCTATTTTCTGACTCCTTAAAACAATGAAAAGATCACCGAGCGCAGCTGCTTCCTTTTCCACTCGCTAAAGTATAGGAAAGGGCGTCTGCATCGTCTCATTTACCTCCTTTTGCAGATCATGTAGACCATTTCATGAAAAGGACCTGCTTGGCACACTCAAGCCAAGACCGTTCCCCTCTACATACTTTTATGCTTTCTCGGGCAGAGGGGCCACACTTTACGAAAAAGCTCACCACCGGTTGTCATTAAGCTCTTTTCCAGCCGTCTCAACAAGAAAAGATCATCGAGCAAACTTGGTTGTGTTCATGCTCATAAAAGTATTTGAATGACTGTCCAGTCAGTATAGGTTTGAACCTTTTTCAGCCTGATTGGACTACCAATGGTAAAGAAGTCTCTCATCCCCTCCAGGATGGGCGAGTTCTCCTATGTGTACTTTTATCCTTTTTCGGGCACAGGAGACTACCAACGAAAAAGAGCCCCCACTAGAGTCTTCTTCGTGCTTTCAGACTCTCTAAAATTGAAAGCACTATCAAGCATTTACTTTCTCGGGCTCACCAAAAATTCATGAGATCATACCGCAACAGTGTCCCTAGACACCACCCCACAGAAAACAGTCTGGCAGCATTCCCACATTGGGTCTCCTTTATTCAGAGTACTCTGTAATGTGTCTTCCTTGGATCCCATTAGTATCAAAAGTGTGCACCTCCTCCAAGTAGTTCCCATCTGTAGCGACATTCCCGGTATTACAGCTATGATCCCATTCCCATGAGTTAAGTTTCATTTACTGCCTGGTCCACCCTGCCGTCATACTCTGAACAAAGGAAGTTTGAGTCTCCCACTCCCCCCTGCCTCTGTTCAGTTTTTTCCCTTCCCTCCCCTCCCCCCTAATTCAGTGAGTCAGTCCGCATATTGCTTCACACCTTTCGGTTATCCCTCGCGCTCCTAGTCAAGGAAACATCATCGCCTTAACTAGGGGCAGGTCTCCCTCTATCGATGCCAATACATATATTCCAAAGGATAGACCCAGAGGTCCCTGTACCTTGGTTTCATTAACATCATTGATGAGTTCCTTGGACCACTTAAGAGGAGTCCTTAGTGCCTCTTTGGATGGTTATTTCTCACGTGCTCGACTTCAACTGCATCATTGCACCATTGAGATTTGTACAGGGTTTGTTTCACACAGTACTTGGTCGAAGACCCCGGATGTCACCTACCTCTAGCACATTGGTGAGTCCACTGAGGGACCTAAACAGGTTATGTCCCTTGTGATTTTCGGGTTGTGTTGGAGACAGTGTTCTGAAGCCCCAGTAGTGCTTCAATATACCTTTATGATCGATGCAGCATACTTGTACCACAGAGACTCTAACTCTCAATCAATGAGTCCACACAGCTATGTACCAGATCCAACAAACCGTCAGTCATGAAGATATAGAATTCCATGAGAATTCCATGGGTCCAATGTACTAGATCAGTATTGTATTCATCCTCACATAGAGACAATGAGCATTGTAACATCAGTTGTATATGATCAGCTCTTGTATTTTAGAGCATAGATCAAATGATTCTTTTGACATTTTCATGAGCATGGGAATGCCTGCCTCGTCCATATACATGTCACACATTTATTGTATCTCACCCATTGATGGGAACCAAATTAATAGAAAAACCAAAAGCCACCATGCCCCAGCCCCGGAAGCACCACCTCTCTACACTAAATCCTATGATGTATGTCGGCCATACCTTGAGCTCCTGCCCTCACACATCAGGGGGCAATCTGTTAACCCAAAAATCCCTGACATAGCTCTCAATGGCCTACACCACCCAAGGACACCATCTCAAAACCTTCATATCACTCCATAAGACCTTCCATTTGACCCCCACACCTCCAAAAGAACCCAAGGATGAAGAAAAGGGCTAAAAAGCCAAAAAAGGAGCCCAAAATAGCCCCCTAGCAGCTAAATCCCTCAAAAAGGGGCTAAAACCCTAAAAAAGGCTAAAGTTAGGGCGGAAGGGGCTAAAATCTCAAAAAAGGGGCTAAAGCCCTAACCAAGGGCTTAAAAACCTAAAATCCGTTGGAAAAACTATAAAAGGAGGGTGGGGGGTCACTCTCAAAACACTCCTCCCTTGCCTATTGTTATGATGCTCGTGGATGCTTTGAGACCTTTGCCTCTCAAACCACCCACACTCCCTCTCCTCCATCTCCATCCCATCAAGCCATTGCTTCCCAACCAAGAGAGAGGTGCTCCCATGAGCTAGGGCATGGTGGCTCATTTCCACCCAAGTGAGGTATAACATTTCTTTTCATGTTTGTTTAATTGTTTTTGCTTTCTAACTGTTATTTTTATTTGCAGGTTCTATTGTTGAAATTGTTTATAGGTTTGCCATTGTAGTAGCTTAGGTTGATTGCAGGTTTCAAGGAGGCGGAACCCTAACCCATTTTCTGCAAAGGGGTTCACAAGGGCTTCATCTCCCTCTTTATTTTCTGTTATTAGCTCATAGTTTAGTCTAGTTTTAGTTTTCTATCACTAGAATAGCTTAGTTTACTTTATTTTTCTATTTATGCTATTTCCATTTCATTTTTTCATGTTTTCAAAGAGTAGGAGCCTACCCTTGTGCCCTATAGGCACAAGGGAGCCATTCTTGCTCCTACAGTGAGGAGAAATCCTCACTACAGTGATGACCCTGATTTGGATCCTCTGATTTCTAATATCAATCTGCAGCAATCATCAGATGCTGAATCAGAACCTGAAGTGCAAAATCATCTTCCTACATGGGCCCGACAGACACTCTCCTCCGCAGGAGACAACATTGGAAATCTGGATGACCCAAGGAGAACCCGGTCTGATTTCCAAAGAGCAGGTATTGCGCTTTCTTGTCCTGATAATTTGTTGTCTGAAACTTGCTATTTGATGATTAGTTCAGATCCAAAATCCTACTATCATGCTTGGAAGGATCCGAGATGGCAAGTTGCCATGGATGAAGAGATGAATTCTCTTCAGAAAAACACTACTTGGGAGCTAGTTTCTCTTCCTCTAGGAAGAAAATTGGTTCAATGCAAGTGGGTGTTTCAGACCAAGGTTGTTGTTGATGGAAGCACCTACAAATATAAGTCAAGGCTGGTAGCAAAATTTTTCTCTCAGGTCCAAGGATTGGACTACCATGAGACCTTTGCACCAATTGCAAAAATGGACTCCATCCGCCTTGTTTTGGAAATTTCAGCATCCAAGCACTGGGAAGTGCATCACATGGATGTTAAATCAGCATTTATGCATGGAGATATTCATGAGGAGATATACATGAAGCAGCCTGAGGGCTACATCACTGATCCATCTTTGTTTTGCAAGCTAAGGAAGTCACTATACGGGTTAAAACAAGCCCCAAGATAGTGGTATTCCAAGATGGATGCCTTCCTTCTCTCGCAAAACTTTCAGAGATGTAGATCAGATCCAAATGTATATTTACAGCAGTATGATGGTAATATAATTATCATTGTTTTATATGTTGATGACTTACTAATCACAGGTAGCACAGTTGCCTCCATTTTAGCCATCAAAACTGCTCTCCACAATGCCTTTGAAATGAGTGATTTGGGGCTTCTAAGACAATTTTTGGGGCTCGAAATTGAGCAAAGTTCTTATGGGATTATGGTTACTCAGTAAAAATACATTTCAGACCTATTATTCAAGTTTAACATGGCTGATTGTAGGCCTACACCATTCCCTTTCCTTTCAGGGATCAGCCTTGAAGAAGGAAAAAGCACACCTCCCATGGACTGCACTATCTATCGACAGCTGATTGGTAGCTTGTTGTACTTGACACATTCTAGGAATGATATTTGTTATGCCATGAATTCTATATCAAGATACATGCAGTAGCCTCATGATCTTCATTGGAAGGCAGCCAAGAGGATCCTCCAGTATATTCAGGGACCAGGACCTACGGCATTCACTATGTTGCAGACTCCGAGCTAGAGCTGGTTGGATACACAGATTCCGATTGGGTGGGTGATTCTATTGATCGGAAGTCTAATTTTGGATATGTATTCATGTTTGGTGGTGGCCCCATTTTCTGGTCAAGCAAAAAGAAAGCTACCATAGCACTATCTTCAGCAGAGGCCGAGTATCGAGGAGCGGTGAATGCTTGCATCCAAGCAGTTTGGTTGCAAGGAATTCTTTCAGAGTTTGATCTTGGTAGTACTTTGTCCACTGTCCTCTTTTGTGACAATCAAAGTGCTATTAAGATATCCATAGATCCAGTTACCAGGCAGAGGACCAAGCATGTAGAGATCCACATGCACTATATCAAGGAGCTAGTGCATGACAGGACCATCATTCTGCAATACTGCCCGACTGATGAGCAGATTGTAGACATCTTCACCAAGAGATTTTCAGAAAAGAAGTTCACTTACCTCCATTCACTGTTGGGGGTAAGTTCATCAGGGTGATTCAGACTACTTTCAGTGTTCATCTTGAGGGGGGGGTTTCCCTCTTTTCCTCACTTAGTTTGTTTTGAGCATTGTACAGGGTGACCTATGGCCTTAGTTTCCACGGCCCTAGCATTTTTATGCATCTATGTTTTCTAACTCTTCCTAAGTATAGCTTAATGGGGGGTGTTGGAGACATTTACCACCATACACACTCTTTTTGGTCAAATTGTCCTAGTTAAACCACTATCCTAAGTATAATTGACATTAATTGACATCATCCAGTCACACCCACGCCTACCTTCAGTCAGGGAGGCTAACTTAGCCTTCTCCTACATTCGGGGAGGCTAACTGGAGCACTCTGGGGGTGATCTGAGTGATATTAATGCACATAATTGCTAACTGGTGGTTACAATCAGTTAAACAAGTCAGTTAAGGCACCTCCTCTCATTAAATATCTTATTTAATGATTATTTAATGAACTGGAGTCAACAAGGGCGCCTCCACCAACTTCTGATGTGTAGTTCAACTTCAGTTAACCTCATCGGGGTTCATTGGAGTCAGTGTAGTGCTACCTCTTGATGGTTGGTGAGCTGTGACATGTGTCTGATCTCTTTCAATTGAGACTCAGTCATTTATTGCACTTCGACTTCAGTTAGGGTTAGTTGAGTCAATTAGAGTTTTGGTCAGTGGTTAACTGAGTGTGAACCATGGCTTACAGTCAATTAAGCTAGACTCTCTCATTCAATTCGAATGACCTCCTAAGGAATTCGAATTGTCTCTTCATTCATGCTTGTAGCATGTCATTGTAATTGTAATCATTCATTCTTTATGTGAATATAGAGCGGCTACTATTCCTGTAGACCGATTACACCATTTCATTAGTTATTTGTTGATTAATTCTTGATGAGATTGATTCTTTGTTCCTAGATCAATAGACAAGATTAATACCAAATACATTGTATTGACGGCATCACTACTTGCTTCAGGTTTAGCCAACACAACCTAGGAAACTCAGAGCCCGGACACAAATAAATAGGGAATCTTGTCCAAGACAGAGGCTCTAGTGGGGAAAGATCCTCCATGCCACAAGTCAAGTAGTAGGTCATGATAAAAACATAACTAGAAGGTAATGGATGGGTGGATATAGTGAACAATGAAAACAACACTATCAAGCCAAAGTATGGTGGGAATGATCACCTCTATTCTCCCTAAGGAGGGTAAAACCAATGAGTATGGGTTAAGAACTTCAAGGTCTAAGTAGGGACATATGTTAGAGCTGATTTTACCACACATGGTTGATCACATATTTATGGCCTTCACTGTCCCGCTGCAAACTCTTTAGACCCCATGGACTTATATTATACTTTGATGTCCCAAGATCATCCCTAAAAAATACATGTTTATTGTTGTATGCGACTTTTAAACCCATACTCACGTGTACACGCAAATTTTGACCTCAAACTTGCATACATCAGGATATGTGCATAAGTCCAAATATTTTTGGATTTTTCCTCATATGAGTCCAAAGATCCTGACTGTTGGCCTTCCATATGCCTTGAGATCGCTCAGATTTTACCCGCCATTACCCTTTTGGAATGATATATAAGGAAACCCTTGGACACATTGAAGGGGAGGAATTGAAGAGCAAATAAACCATAGTCCATTGTTGCCTTACTTTGCTTATACTTGAGTCTACATCCCTTTGGATCACTTTGTGTTCTTCCCAATCTTTCCTTTGCTTTGTGAGCTTGCTATCGAGAGATGGAGTATTGAGGTGGTTGAGGCCCAGGTGGAGGACTCGGTTTCTTCGGTTCATAGACGTGCCAACAGAGGTTGTCACTATTGTAATCTCTGATTTTATTAATAGAAATATCTTTTCTTGTCCAATTATGTGCGTTTGAATATTAATATTGAATCCATGTATGTATTTTATTGCTTATACATTGTTGAATATATATGTTAGAATAGGTCTAACGCATTATTATAGAGTATGATTGTCTTGTTTGTTGTTGTTGAGAGAAAATTGCTAATGCAAGCGTGAATTGGAAGAGCTCAATGGGGATCTACTTCAACCGTCCGGAACAAGGTACGATTTGGTATCCCTTAGTGTTAGATGTTTGGTTTCTCTTGCATATTGGGAAAGATTGTTTTTTGGTGTCAAGCTATCTGTTGTGGTACCCCCAAGCCATAGGAAGTTTGTCTTCATAACAACATACATACATAATATCAATACATCTAAGTCCACATATTTATATGACCGCTAGATCATGACACTAGATGCTAAGACATGTCACAAGAATGAATACAAAAGCAATGATAACCATAACACAAGATAATATCTGCTAATTCATATACATGTAAACAATCAATTTGAACCAACATCTGTCCAATGAAGAAATACTAATGCAACTCTGGGCACTAATAACTGCTCTGCAAATGGATAAATGACTACATCGGTCCTCAAATCCGAGTGTCTTGAGACATGGTCATGGCATGGGAGAGTACTATAGTCCATCATCTAATAATGATCCATCATATATTCCCATCTCAACATATCATATGTAAGGAACTGGCTGAAAAGTGTACTGAAATCTAAAAAATTGAATATGGTATCTCGACTACTATATATGTGATAACATCTGGCTCCAGCTGGGACAAGTGCTCTGCTAAATAGAGCGCTTGAGAACCTTAGAATCTCAAGTCCTCGCACTATGCTACTCACATCCTTGATCCATCACTCTAGCTCTACAACTGCCACCAAAATGTCACCAACTACCTACAAAATGTCTAGACCTATACCAAAAGCACAGACCGGTTGTCAGAACACTGTGTGGATAAAAGAAAGTACTAAAACCAAAATGCAAGAAACCGAAAAGAAGAAAGAAAATCCAATCTATAACCATAACTTCTTAGAAAAGTTTGGTTTTATTGTGCAAGTAAAATGGATAAAACTCAAGACTACACTAGGAGCTCTAAAAAGCAAGCTTCAGGAAAAGACAAAAGGTGCAAGACTAAAAGGCTACACTACTTCCCAAAAAAGGATTATTCGGGTCCTACCTACTCTAACCAATTTAGACAAGTATTAAGTAAAATCATGAATCCAATGCAACCACTTGCTGAACGAATCTATTGAGTTTTATTTATAGTTAATGATACAAATAGTCAAAGATGGCTTTTAAGTAATGTGAATGAAAATTGAAGCCATTATAACTTGTTGTTTGAAAATCAAAGAAGGATAAAGAGAAATGAAATCATGTCAGGGATGAGATTAATTGTTGCAAACTTCTTCCATCCATAGATCAATGGGATCATAAAATTTATGCAAGTTTGAATTTGATGAAAGAAAATAATACGATACATGATTCATCCCTCCTAGGCCATCATTGTTTCCCTCATATTTCTGGTTTGCACACTCAATCATACTCACATTATGATCAATGGTAAGACAAAATAGGGACAAATTAGAGATCGATAAACCAGAAATTGAGATTAACCCCATTTGTTGTTTAAAAATGAGAAAATATGGAATTGGTCTTTATAGAGATTTTTAATCACCCAATCAAATAAATTAGCGAAATTGAAAGCATTATGCACCAAGAATGAAAGAAGATGAAATGTTTTACCTTTGACCACTTGGCACTTTCGAGACTCTGTACCGAAAATTTTGCATGACACTATACAAAAATACTTCAAAAGCAGGGATGGGACGGTGGATTGAAAAATTAAAACTTGATTTGCATCACCTAAAGGTGCTAACATCAATCTTGTATGTGATGTGGGACATTTGTTAAAGAAATTGGAAATATTAACACTGACCTCCCAAGAACTAGACTCACTATGATTAATCTCTTCAACCAAATCATCTTGACCAAAAATCTGATGGGGAATAGCAACAACATTACAAGAATCATTCCTTGGAGGCAATTGATGACTATTTGGACATGGATTCCAACTCGAAAAATGTGACAAAGAACACTCTAGGTAAAGTTCACTCAGTAGTATATCATCATGTGGTTGTTCTTATTTAGATTCTACATTACATTCCGATGAGGATAAATGATCATCATCATTCATTTGATAAGGAAAAATATCAATATGTTCATTTCTAACCTCCTTATCATGCTCACAAGCTTGGTCTTCAACCGCAATATGACCACATGATTACTCCTCAACGAAAATTTGATTAATTTCAAGATTTTCTTCTTCTATAGAGACAAAATCAAATTGTGAATCCATATTCAGATAGCTTGAATACTGACTCAAATTATCGTCAATTACATAATAAATATGGGGTAGCTCTTTTAAAGTCTCTGTAATGGACTCACAGATGGAAGACTCAACTATAGATGTTTCTTGATGGTGATTGTTAGGTTCCCTTCCATGGATTAAATCCAAGACTTGCTTTGTGACTGCTTTAGGTAATAATAACAGAGTATCTTGTATGATTTCATTGATATCCCTCTTAATTTCAGCATGAAGCTTTGAAACATTATTCTCAAAGTACTCCGTAACATTCTTATGGATTGCAAGCATGGTCATAATTTGGAACATTTTAGGAGAGGAATGATCCAATTGAGAAAGAAAATTGTCAATATATTGATTATCAACTGCACAATTATTGCTAGATTTACACTCTAAAGAATTATCTATTGATGTAATTGTAACTTTGGAATGTATTCACTTGTATATTTTATGTATTGTACCCTGATGTTTATTTCTGGAAGTATCTGTAATGTAACTGAGTCATGTCATACCTTGATTCTCCTATCGGGAGATTTAATAATGTAAACAAGTCATATAAAGTCATTTTGGGTAACCCTCCTATTGATCAAGGGTTAAAGTCCCCGCAGTTGTGGGGACCTAGGGTTATTAGACTCTCCTAGAGAAGTCAGCTCTAGTGAGTTATTGTCAAGTCGGGAATTAGTATAAATAGAGAGTGAGCCTCTCTATATATCACACACTCACTCACACTCCGTTGTAGTGCATAACTAAGAGAGAAGAAGTTGTTGGGACAAGAGAGAGAGACACTGTTGTTGTCGGGATATCATCTTACTGTTATGGGGTTTTACTTTTGGTGTTGATTCTATCTCTAAGGAAGTTGTGGGGTTTTCTCCTTTATGGTTTCCCCGAGGAAAATCTTTGTGTCCATTGTCTCTTGTGTTTGATTGTTGTGCTTGTTATTCTCTCAGTTAAAGATCCTAATATAATGCTACTTGAATGATAAAAATCTAACATGGTATCAAAGCTAACATGAGAAGAAGACACTGTGCAGCTGTGAAAACTAGGGCTTCCTACTTTTTGGATCTCTCTCCACATATTTTTACCAAAAGAAGGTTGGGCTGACTCTCCTCTCTAGGGCGCATCTTTCTGTCGAAGCAGAATCTGATTCTGAGCATTTTCAGTTTTTGACCCAACAGTGCTACCGGAAATTAGGGCTTTCCACAAAAGTGAAATTTTTGAGTGATCCTAGGCCTGGATTGATCTCGTCCTCAAAATCGAAGTTTAGAGATCAAGATCAAAGTTTTTGGTTGGGTAGAACTCCGGTAAAGTCAAACCCTAATCTACTCCTGAACCAGCACTGCAGAAATTCAGCGCCAGATCCAATTCCGACATCTTGACCTGGTAAGATCTAAATATTTTTTATTTCCATTTGAGGTTATTTGTTAAGATGTCTCATCATATCAAGCTTGATGAAAAGCTTGAGGGATCTGATAACTTTCGAGCTTGGAAGTATAAGATCTCCCTGGTCCTGGAAGAAAATTAGTTGGACTCTTACATCACTGAAGAGGTTCTAGTTCCAGAGGGAGATGAGGCTAAGGCCTTACACAAGAATAAATTGGTCATGGCTAAGAGGATTGTTGCTGATTCAATCAATCATCACCTCATACCACAGGTGTCCTCCCTAAAGACACCTAAATCTATGTTTGATGCCCTGACCAAACTGTTTGAAGGGAAGAACATAAACTGAAAGATGACTTTGAGGAACCAGTTGAAGAATGTAAAGATCCAGAATGAGGAGACCATACATTCATACTTTACAAGGGTCTCCCAGATCAAAGAACAACTTGAAGTGGAGAATGCAGAAATTGTGATGACCACCTTCAATGGTCTCCCTAGGTCATGGGATTCTTTCATCCAAGGAATCTGTGCTAGAAAGAAGCTAATCAAGTTCAATAGGCTGTGAGAAGAATGCTCACAAGAAGAATATAGAATAGTAGCTCAGGAAGAAAAGATGCTAAATGAAGATCAAGATCTCACAGTACACTCCAAGAAAAGTAGAAGGGACAATAATCATCACCAAGGTAAGCATTCTCACCATAAATATAATTCTGTAAGAACAAACAAGGATCTATCCAAAGTCAGATGCTATACATGTGATGAAAGAGGACACTTTGCTAGAAATTGTCCCATGAATAAGAGCGGTTCTAAGAAGAAGAAGAACTCCAAAATAAGACATCATGCTCAAACTACTGAGGATGATGATTCTCCCAGAAAAAGAGTCAAACGAGAAATTGAAGACTCTTCAGATGATGAATAATATGTTCTGATCTCTGCTCTCATGGGAACTGTCACACATGGAAGCAAAGATAGGCTTATTGACAGTGGGGCTTCCAAGCACATGACAGGATTCAAGGAATATCTTGAGAAACTATCTGAACATAATTCACCCCATAAGGTGAAACTTGGGGATGACTACCAATATCCCATAAAAGGTAGTGGTGAATCCTCCTACAAGCTAGACTCTGGAAAGTCTATGAAAATGAAGGATGTCTTGTTTGTACCAGGACTAAATAAGAATCTTCTCTCCATATCTACATTGGATGCAAAAGGCATGAGGGTTGCATTTGTAGATGGCCAAGTCCTCATGTGGCCAAAAGGAAAGACTATTGATGATGCAATAGTAATTGGAGAACAAGAGGGAGGATTATACAAATTGAAGGGCCAACCAAAACAAGCTTTGGTTCATGACTCAATAGAGCCAAATGAAATTTGGCATAGAAGGCTTGCACATGTACACTACAGAGCACTACCACTTGCAAGCAAAGCTATTGAAGGACTTCCAGAAATGCAGACAAAACATGAAGGAGTTTGCAAAGGATGTGCGAAAGGAAAGAACACAAAGAAGAAATTTCCAAGTAGAAAAAAGCAAAGCAAAAGGAATCTTGGAAATCATTCACTCCGATGTATGTGGTCCGATGTCATCCAGCTCAGTAAGCGGGTTTGTATACTATGTTTCTTTCATTGATCATTTTTCTAGGAAGACATGGATATACTTCATGAAAAACAAGGATGAAGTATTTAGCAAGTTTAAAGAGTTCAAATCTTTGATCGAGAATCATACATAAAAGAAAATCGTGACCTTTCGATCAGACAATGGCGGAGAATTCACTTCAAATGAATTCAAAGAATTATGTAGAGATTCAAGGATTAAGAGGGAGTCAACCACTCCATATAATCCACAACAAAATGGGGTTGTAGAAAGAAAGAATAGAACGATTATGGAAGCTACAAGGGCAATGCTTCATGATCAAGATCTTCCTATGCATCTATGGGCATAAGCTACTAGAACAGTTGTGTATGTATAGAACCGTACTCCGCATAAAGTACTCAAGAACAAAACACCTGAAGAAGTCTTCTCCGGCAAGAAACCAGAAGTCAGCCATCTCAGAATATTTAGCTGTCCAGTGTACATACATATTCTGAAAGAAAAGAGGATAAAGTTAGATCCTTTAGGAAGGAAAGGTATATTTGTGGGATACTCTAAAAGATCGAAGGCTTACAGAATATACTTCCCAAGATTCAAGAAAATCAACATCAACAGGGACGTAACATTTGATGAAAATTGAGCATACAACAAATCTAGAAAGAGACCTGCTGAAGAACCTGAAGAAACAGAAGCACCTAGAATTCATGACACAACCATGAACGAAGAAATTCAAGAATAAGATCAAGAATTAGAAGTACCTCAAGAACCTGTAGATCCACCTCAGGAGAAGAATCCTCATAAGAGGAAACCTGCTTGGGTACAAGAAGTTATCCAAGGTGCAAAAAGATATGGGGCTCCAGAAGAAAATCACAGAAAAAGAAAAAGAACCAGGTCCTGCTCCGGCTATGTAGCCTTATTATGTGACTTCAACGATAAAGAACCTTCCAACTATGAAGAAGCATCAAAAAGGAAAGAATGGAAGGATGCTATGATCAAAGAGTATCAATCGATCATGAAGAATGATGTCTGGGATATTGTCCCAAGACCAGAAGGGAAGTCTGTTGTAACTTCCAAATGGATCTACAAGATCAAGCATGCTGCAGAAGATAGCATAGAAAAATATAAAGAAAGATTTGTGGCTTGTGGATTCTCTCAGAAAGAAGGAATAGATTTTGAAGAAACTTTTGCACCTATAGCCAGATACACTTCCATCAAATTAGTACTTGCTCTAGCTACAGTGATGAAATGAAAGATACACCAGATGGATGTTAAGACAACTTTCTCGAATGGTGTAGTGGAAGAGGAAGTGTATGTGGAGCAGCCACTCGATTTTGAGACACATGATAGGGAGTCTCATGTGTGTAAGTTGAAGAAAGCCCTTGTACATTTTGAAACAGGCACCCAGGACATGGTACGGTAGAATTGATGGCTTTCTATCCAGTTTGGGCTTTACCAAAAATAAAGCAGATTCCAACCTTTACTACAAGGTTGAAGAAGGGAACCCAGTGATAGGCCTACTGTATGTAGATGACATGTTTGTAACAGGTGGAGATGGGTTGATTACTGATACAAAGAGGAAGCTTGTTGTCGAGTTCGAAATGAAGGACTTGGGTATGATGCATTATTTTCTAGGAATGGAGGTGTGGCAGAATGCAGATGGAATCTCCCTCGAACAAGGGAAGTATGCAGTAGAGATCCTGAAGAGATTCGGGATGATGGACTGAAAGGCCATGGCCACACCTATGGCATCGAACCTGAAGCTATTGAGTGATGCTTCATTTGATTCGGTTGATGCCATGATGTATCGTTAGATGATTAGGTGCTTGATGTACCTAACGAATACAAGACCAGATATTTTCTTTTTTGTGAACACCTTGATCCAGTTCCTAAAAGATCTTAGACATGTCACTTGATTGTTGCAAAGCATATTCTGAGGTACCTAAAGGGTACAGTTGATTATGGGTTCAAGTATAAGGCTGATCAAAAGATTAACCTAGAAGGTTATGTTGATTCAGATTGGGTAGGCAGTGCCATCGATAGAAAGAGCACTTCAGGGTGCTACTTTAGTATGGGATCAGGTGTGATCTCTTGGTTTAGTAGGAAACAGTCTTGTGTGGCACTAAGTACAACTAACACAGAGTATGTCACAGCTTGTTCATCTAGTTGTGAGGTAGTATGGCTGAGGAAGCTACTATCTAATTTATTTGCTCTCCAGTTGGATTCTACTTGTATATATTGCGACAATCGGAGTTGTGTGAAGTTGCCGGAGAACCCGGTGTTCCGTGACAACTCGAAGCATATCAAGATCAGATATCACTATATCAGGGATATGGTGCAGAGAGGAGCAGTGAAGCTCCAGTATGTTGCGACGGATGAACAGATAGCTAATGTGTTGACTAAGCCATTAGCCAAAGTGAAGTTTGAGTACTTCAAGGAGAAGCTTGGTGTTCTCCAAATTGAGGTTCCCTCCAAGGGGAAGTGATCAGTCCATGATTCATTATGACATGGTGAGAGGCCCTTGGTTCCTTCCATGGTCAGATGTAAGGGCTAAGCCATTCTATCATGGTGAGAGGATTGGTTCCTTCCATGGTTAGATGTGAGTGCTAAGCCATTTTGAGGTGACTGTCAGATGTGTTCTCGCATGATCAGATATAAGTGTTGAATGCCATTCTCTGGGAGAATGGAGGCACCTGGTCAGTTACCAAGAATACTTAGTCTAGAGCTGAGGGCCATTTTGATATGACTGTGGGATTTGTTCCCACATGATCAGATATAAGTGCAGAGCCATTCTGATGTGACTGTGGGATGTGTTCCCACATGATCAGATATTGGTGCAGAGCCATTCTGATGTGACTATGGGACGTGTTCCCACATGATCTAATGTAAGTGTAGAGCCCTTCTAACATGTATGTTGGATTGGTTCCTCGCATGCACATATGTAAGTGCAGATCCCTTCTGACTTGTATGTTGGATTAGTTCCTCGCATGGGCAGATGTAAGTGCAGAGCCCTTTCAACATGTAGGTTGGATTGGTTCCTCGCATGGTCGAATGTAAGTGCAGAGCCCTTTCGACATGTATGTTGGATTGGTTCCTCGCATGGTCGAATGTAAGTACATAGCCTTTCTGACATGAATGTTGGATTGGTTCCTCTCATGATCAGATGTGATTGCTGGGCCTTTCTGACATAGATGACTAGATTGGTTCCTCTCATGGTCAGATGTGAGTGTTGGGCATGCCTTTCTGACATGTATGTTGGATGTGTTCCTCGCATGGTCAGATGTAAGTGTTGGGCGGGCCATTCTGACTTAGGGTCAGATATAAGTGTTGAAGAAGACCTACATGGAACTTAGGCCTACAACCAGCATGAAAAAGGGTTGGCTCTGTAGAACTTCCTATGACGAGAAGAATCGATAGATATCACCTATGATGATGATCCAGCAGAGACGTTCCATATCCAGAGATGATCCAAATCGAGTGATGATCCATATCTAGTAATGAAGATGACTTGAAGATGAAGATGACGAGAACTTAACGACGATTCAGATGATACAGAGAAGAATACTTGTGCTGATAAATTGTGTCGAGAGAATACATTCCTAGTTAAGAGGGAGTGTTGATGTAATTGTGACTTCGAAATGTATTCAATTGTATATTTTATCTATTGTACCCCAATGTTTATTCCAAGAAGTATCTATAATCTAATTGAGTCATGTCATACCCCGATGTTCCTATCGAGAAATTAAATAATGTAAACAAGTCATGTAAAGTCATTGTGGGTAACCCTCCTATTGATCAAGGGTTAAAGTCCCCGTAGTTGTGGGGCCCTAGGGTTATTAGACTCTCTTAGAGAAGTCAGCCCTAGTGAGTTATTGTCAAGTCAGGAGTTAGTATAAATAGAGTGTGAGCCTCTCTATTTATCACACACTCACTCACACTCAGTTGTAGCGCATAACTGAGAGAGAAGAAGTTGCTAGGACAAGAGAGAGAGAGACTGTTGCTGTCAGGAGATCATCTTACTATTTTGGGGTTTTAATTTTCGTGCTGATTCTATCTCTGAGGAAGTTGTGGGGTTTTCTCCTTTATGGTTTCCCCGAGGAAAATCTTTGTGCCCATTATCTCTTATGTTTGATCGATGTGCTTGTTATTCTCTCAGTTAAAGATCCTAAGATAATGCTAGCTTGAATGATAAAAATCTAACATTATCAGTATTCCTACCCCACTTATCTATTAATAGAATTATGAACATGTCATACCCAATGATGGATTCTAGTGCTAAATGATCAAACCATAGTTGAACATCCCCTCACAAGGATTCTCCTAAGGATCGCATATAAACATCTTCATTGTTTGCACCTCTAATTTCCATGTAATCCCAAAGAATATCCAAATGACCTTCAATAGATATATCATTATTTCCATTAAATTGGGGAAACCACCTAGTGTAATCGTTTGGCATAGGATGAGGTGCCCCCGCTATCTCAGAAAAATCAAAAGGAGATTGTTTGTCTTGTTTTTTAACAGCTCTAGTTACTAGGCTATAAGGCTTTGACTGGGACTGGCTTCTAGGTTCATGTTGACTTACAAGTTTATCAGGGGTGGTCATGACAAAAATCGTATTACATTGATGAGGGGGATTACAAGTATTGCAAAAATCTTGACATTTAGGCTCATACCTATCATTATATTCATATGCATCCTCATACTAAAATTGTGAATTACGTTTGTTCTTTTTAAGCTTATTTGCATGCTCAGAGAATTCATTTATAGCTTGTGAAAAGTTAAAGAGAACGTATGGGTTCATTTCTATTGAAAATTTTAAGATTCCCCAGTGGATTCTCTATATGGGTTCGCCAGTGGATTCGAATTGTGGAGTCGCCAAGTGAGATAATACATGAACTCACCGAAAAGAGATATGTCGTAGGGAAAGTGAGGTATGTCAAACCAAGGTAGGCCTCTACCTCCCCGACAACGGCGCCAAAATGTTATCACCAAACTTGTAGTTTCCTCTATGAAGTGGATCTAGGATGGATGGTAGAGGGACAAGCAACTAAAGAGGTGGAACTAAGAACGCCTAGAATCCCAACTGGATGGTTGTCATGCCAATCGAGGAAATATTGACTTGATGTTATATTATCCCAAAACAACAACGGGGGAGACCCAGATCTACTCCCGACAAGAGAGATCAGACCTAAACACTATATCAAATCAAATGGACTTGAAGTACGTAAGGTTTAAGGTGAAGGATGTTAGGATTATTAATCCTCCATTGACCATACTGACTATTAGATTATATTTTCCTGACTTAGGAACATTAATTCATTTTTTAGGTCCACTAGTTCCATTTGTTCCACTTGGCCTAATGGGGCCACCTAGATCAATTACTAGAGTGTGGGTAACACTGCTAGAGGTTAATTGCCACTTACTGCATGTGCATGCATCAGTTTGGGTGCCTCCTAGAGAAATGCCTACATTTTAGGAGCAACTGGGAGTTCCAACACCAACCTCCATCAGTTAGGTGGAGTTGAAACTAGTTAGTCTTAGTTAGCCCCCAGTTACATTCAGTTACTTCACAATCAGTTAGCTAGCGCTAGCAATGCATGGATAATGGATGGCTACATGGGGAGGAGTGCTTTTCCTACCTACCACACTCAGTTGCACTGAGTTAACTAGTTGCAATTGATTGATTGAGTTGTTGGACATCATGGAGTTGATATTTGGACTCAGACTTTGTCAGTTACTTCACAATCAGTTAGATAGAGCTAGTAATGCATGGCTAATGCGTGGCTACATGGGGAGGAGCATTTTTCCTATCTACCACTCTCAGTTGCACTGAGTTAACTACCTTACACTGATTGATTGAGTTATTGGACATCGGGGAGTTGATCTATTGGAATCCAATATTGATTGAGAGACCATGAGTTAGAGATTCAGTTAGATACAGTCATATCCACTTGGTAGATTCGAATTGCTACCTAATGCATTCGAATTCTTCCTATTTGTAAACTATTGTACATTGGATTTATTATTGTGAATGATACTATAAATTCCTAAGCAATACTTATATGTTTCCTGTGTGGTTTGTTTTGTTCAGTTTATGTCTTCATTCTCCATTCAATAGCTGCAAATATTATTAGAGCTCTCTGCTTGAAGTTCTAAATGGAATTCAAATTCTAATATGGTATCAGAGCCTTCTTAGGAAGGGTTTCATGCTTGCTTCTCCCCGGTGAGGAAAAGCATGATTCTAACAGTTCATATGTTTTGGTGTTTTTGCAGTGAAATTGAGAGGTGCTACATAGCTTGTGTGAATATTTACAAGTATTCCAACCGGAGAAATTATGATTTCACATACTCCCAAACCATGAATCCTCACAACTTCCAATTATCTTGATTGGAAGGTTGATAGCAGCTCACCTTACGCAAGAATGGATACCACAGGATCATACATGGATGGGAGGCTGAACCTCATTAGCCAGTTGAGCAGAACAAGTTTATGAACCGTTGTGATGAAGCATCCGGGTACTTATGTACTTATATATCCATAGATCTCATCTAACACCTAGAAGTCTTGAGGACTCCCAGAGAAGCCCGAAGAATCTTGATAGAATTTTTAACAAACAAGATGAGCTTCTGGGATACATTCTGGAGAATGAGTTGGTATCTTTACATCCAAGCATTTTCAATACTACTGAGCAATTCTTTACTAAATTCAAGTCTCTAGTGCTCCATTGCAGACAATGTGGAATAGAGCGGAAGAATGAGCAGAATGTCCTTTCCATACTCAACAAACTAGGCCCTGAATATTCTTTGTTTGTTTCCATATTTCATTCCAAGCGGGAAAGATTTCCTGATTGGAAAAGTACTTCATTAGATTCTTTTTCCGAGTCCTTAATCAAGGAGCAAGACAAGTTTGATCCAAATGGGAGTCATCAAGACCTCTGAAGATCAATCTTTCCTAGTTACTGACTCTTCCAAAGTGCAAGAAAAGGGGAAATCAAAGAAGAAGGAGCAAAAAGCAACTGATTCAAATCAACAAACTTCTGAAAGGGCCTCTGGCTCTAAGAGGAAAAAGGAAAAGTGTCCCTACTGTATGAGGGGTTTTCATCCAGAAGACTCGTGCATGAAGAAGACCCTCGACCAGATGAAAGCTCTATGTGTTCAAAACAATATTTTCCTTCCACGAAGAGAAGTGATGTCAGATGATGAAGAGCAGAATGAAGATGATATATGATTTCATGCAAGCCTCTCTCCATCGAAAGCTTATTGTTGTAATCTCATAGATCGCATAGGGTTACCAATAATACCAAGAAACATATAAACAACATATACAAGAGACAAGAATAGATAAGGGAGTAACAGATTATATTATATTACATGAGGGTCCATACAAATACAAAAACTGAACCCCCTTCTCATCTGGCTCAACAGCCTAATATAGATGACTACAAATGGTTACAAATAACTACTATTGGGCCCAGAAATGACCCCTTTTTGACCACCCTTATCTACCTATTTTTGCCTCATCCTACTCTATTATGCATGCTAAACAGATGTTTTTCCTTCACTTGGTCCCTCAAGTCATACAGGTATGGTTAATCATTGTCTTATTTTATTAATGCTTAGAATTGTGGTAATCAAGGCTTTACATCTTAAATTATGCTAACATATGGTGGTTTTATAAAGATAATTCGAGATGTAAAAGAATACAGATGTAGCGTGACGAACATGCCAAAGGAGGGATGGACATTCATTGCTGAGTTAATTAGGTATTGTATTTATTCTGTTGTGTGATTTTGTGATAACTTCCTTTATTTACAGTAAGCTACAATAGTTATCGATTTGCCGTGTGTCATTTGAATAATCAGTAATTGCATCTCCTGTAAAACTATAGTGGTGTGGTGTGTCAGTTGACTGTATAGGTTAACTGTCTTTTATGAAACTGTGTGATAGCTGTAATAGCTATGTTCATCCCTAGTTCTTTCAATTGTCGTTTTCTTTAGATCTTTGCAGTTTGTTCCTCCGCATTTATAATTTCAGAATTTCATTCCTGTACTTTGAATTTCTAGAATAGCTGAATTTAATTCATGTACTTTGGATTTCTAGAATAACTGAATCAGGATAGTTGGATGGATCTTTAGATGGTTTCGTAATTAGGAATTTTACTTTCTACAAAAGTAACCTAGATGTTATTTCCCGAATCTTTTAATTCTAGATTAAGAATCGTAAGAAGGTACTTGTGATTGCATTCTTGAAAAAGTAAATTAGATTAAGTGGATTATGAGATGAGTGTGGCTGAACAAGAAAGTAGGATCATTTACTTACAGCATCAGCTACTTATTGTTTAAAGCATATATACTGCATATTATCCTTGAAATAAGAGACTTCCCTGGGTTGACAATTTATATTTAACACTCTGTATTTTGGCTTTAATTAACTTGCATATAGGGTGCCCAACATTTTGGTGCTGTTGCCGGGGAAGATAAGTGTTAGACACTGTAGTAGTTGCATCCATTAATTAGATTTATTCATCTTTCTTCAGTTTGTTTTTAAATTTGCATGATTTGGGTTGCATGAATACAAGAATGGTATAGCATGACCATCTTATAAATCCCAGAACCCCACAGAACACTGACGTTGGAGGTGGTCGAGGCCGTGGGTGAAATCCAGCATTGGGAAGAAGAATATTCATTGACGACCTGGTTGGTAGATCCAATTCTTCTACTAGGGCTCGCTATCAGGAAACACCTATTAGAAGAAGCCCTGTCACCCCTGGAGTGGCAACGTCAGTCTCTATAGTGGAGAACACATGAGGAGCTACAACACCCTCGGATACCCCTACAGAGGAAGACAGAGTTAGCACTGCAGGATCTATTGATCGAGATTTGATCTATCACATTAACAGGAAGGTTGTGAATGAAGAGGAGTGGACACAGGTCCATCAGAAATTTAACGAAAAGTAGAAGGATGAAGAGGATAAAACAGAGGAAGATATGAGCAACATACGTGATCTCGAAGAGGAAGAAGCAATGGGCGAAAATCATCATCATGAGGGTAATTCATTGCCTGAAGGGACGGTTGCTACACTTCATTTCCCAATTCAACAACCAGAAGGAATAGCCCCCATGAAAAATATATCACCATCGGTGTTGCCTCGCTTTTATGGAAAAGTGGCATAGGATCCAAATGAATTTCTTTTCGAATTTGACATCCTCTGTTGCAGCTATGACTACACCACCAATGCACAGAAGCTGAAACTTTTCCCTGCCACTCTAAAGGACAATGCATTACGTTGGTTTATGATCCTAGGAGGTGAAACTGTCACTAACTAGGATAGGATGAAACAGGTGTTCCTGGAGAAATATCAGGAGTATTGCAATACCAAGGATAAGAGAGAAGAACTGTTTAAAATGATACAGAGGGATGATGAAAGTTTGGAAGATTTTGTCGAAAGGCTTTTATATAATGTACAGAGAGCTGGACAGACTAATATGGGGTTATATATGCTCAAAACAATCCTACTTCGTGGGATTAGGGATGATTTCCTAGACATGTTAAACCTGTTAGGAAAGGGGGATATCTCGTGGAACTGTGCAAAAGGTATTCTAGAGGGTCTTCCAGGAATAACAAACGGGACAAACAGGACAAATTAAAACATGATGTCTTCGACAGAAAGCAAAAATCATCTAATGGAGGAGTCACCCGTGCAGAGATAGGAAATCTCCTTGAAAATTTCAAAATAGAAATGATGAGCTCCATCTCCTTGGAAATAAATGTCCTGAGGGAAAAGCAGAAACAAACACTAGAAGATTTCACACTAAGTGTATTCTTCCCTAAATGTAGGAAGAACCACCCTCTGAAGGAGTGCCCGCTCGATAAGGTATAAGTGTCTCAGTTGTGCAAGATGAACCATGACACAAAATAATTCCCTTCACTACCTCAATTAAATGTTGTTCTACAGGCATCAACTCCAGATGTGGAACCAGCTTACTTTATTGCACAGAAAAAGCCCTGGCAGCCTCGAAATCAAGGTATGACTCCAGACTTGTTTCCATTTTTAAATAACATGAATAATTGGAATAATATGCAGCATATGAACACAAAATTCCCTTAATCTTATTCTAATCCTCAATGGTACCCCTCTCAGCCTTCAATGCAAAATTTTAACTCCTGGAACCCCTAAACACAACCACCAAACCAACAAAATTCTTGGTCTCCTGGATGGAAGAATTTCCATCAAGGGAACCAATTTCCCCATAACCAACCCTCTCAACAGCTTCCACATCAAACGTTTCCTCAACAACCATATCCTCCTCAATAATATCCTCAGCCTTATTAGCAGTCGCAACTGCAACTCCAGAATAATGCTGTCCCCAATATGCCGATACGACCACAGCTGCCTACCCAACCTAACCCTAACCCAAATAATAAAGCAGTCCATCAGTTTGAGATTATCAACATGCCTGCTTACTCCATTACTCCTATACCCTGCAATGATATCCGCTTACGATCAGGAAGGGTAGTGGAGCCTTTGATCGTTGAGGATGTTCCATCCTCTGTGCCTGAAGAAGGTATGAATCCATAGTGTTTATCCAATATAGTGACCCCCATTATTGAAGACGCTAAACATCCTACTAATATGTCGGCTGAAACACAAAACAACACATCTATCGACATACAACCTACCCAGTTGATTAGGGAACCACCCTACCCTGAAAGATTAATGTTACTGTTAGAGGAGCAAGTCGGTATATCAACTTGAACGATAGTCGAATTAATCAGTCAGCCGACTAAACTAGAGATTAGGTCGGCCACCTAAGGTCGTGTCGGTTCACCGAACCAACAAGTAGTTATTTTGTAACTATTTGTAAATCATATATATTAGGCTATTGAGCCAGATGATAACTCGATTTAGTTCTCTGTATTGTATGGACCCTCTCATGCTAATATAATCTGTTATTCTATCTACTTGTTCTTGTCTCTTATCTTTGTTATGTATGTATGTTTTAGTATGTATTATTGGTAACATTATGTGATCTGTGAGATTACAACATTGGAGTCCGTTGCCAGTAGTACATGTCTGAGATGTATGCAAGTAGATGATATCAGAATAGGAGATTAAGGACTGGTGGGAGTGTAAAGTAGCAAATTATTTGTAGAATTACGTATGAAGAAACAGATTGACGACTGCACAAGCAGAAGAAAGATTCTTTACAGAGACATATGAGAAGTTTGTAGAATCAGTGCCCCAACTTCTAAAGAAACTCCTGGATGAAAAAGACGGAAGGGACTAAAGATCAACAGTTACTAGAAAAACTGATTCACAGGGGAAGAACAAACTTGTTGGAGTGGTTCAAAAACATCACCGACGAATTCTGCGAGGAACAAGCAGTAGAATACAGAACTTCGGTGGAAACCGTCAAGAAGAAATTCTACATAGACCTCAGCGAGCAATTTTTGTGTTCCTTACCAACCTTTCTGTTTAAATTTTTGATCGAGAAGGGAGTGGGTCATATTGTCGAACCTCGTCCATCACTTCGTGGACCGCCATTAAACCCTAATTGGGCGGAAAAGCAAAAGAGGTGGGAAAAATTCATTGCAGAAAGGGAGTGGGAATACTTCCTAAGCAAGTAGTCAGAACTATCCAGGCTTTCTAAAGAATCGGGTAGGCTATGGGGGGGTAGCTGGTCATATGTCGAAATAAAGTGGAGTGGATTCTAGTCGACTAAAAGAAATACCAATCACCAGTAATGAGAATTGAACCTAAGAAGGAAATCAAGAAGACAGTGTCACACAAAGGTATGACGGACTTCTAGAAAATAGAGAGGGAGAGGAGGCTACAAAGTAAGGAAGAAAGAAGAGAAAGAGCCTTAGCACTTCAGAGAGGAATGAGTACTAGGGTGACCGACCAGGAAAGAGATCCGCTGAAGTCGGGTCATGACCGATAAGAAGAAGGTGTGGAAGAAGAGGCGACCCCTATGGAATAAGACCTGTGGATAGAGCAGCGAGAAGCTCTCCAATTAGAAGTTCCCCAGGAAGTAAAACCTCCGACAAATCCGCATACCCGGATACAAGCTATTGTCGAAGAGAACCCCAGACTAGGAGCTGGTGACTTTGGTATATGGAGCCGACTAGACGACGAGACATACACTAGTAGACATCTCATTATCCGTTGACCAGAAGAAGGAAATTGGGTTATGCTTCAAGCAGTACCCTCCAACTGAAGTATCCACTTACTTTTACCGACACATGAAGGAGCACCCCCCCTGCCAAATACAACTTTGTAGGACACAGAACATTCAGAACTGTAGACAGATAATTGCAGTTGGACATCGACAGAAGAAGTCAACACCAACAAACTGCTGGTCGAAGAGGAAACGACAAAAACAACCGAAGGGAACGAGATTTCGGTCGACGATAGTTCCGCAAAGAGGAATAAGCAAATAACCCCACCACCCCCACCACCACCACCTCCTGAAAGCAGTGACAGTGACTCCTACATGGGTCATGGGTCAGCACACATTCCTCTATATGAGGGTGATGAGGATCCCAGATGACACTGGTTCGTTTGTGAGTTAACTTGGGAGGCTAACCAAGTTACGGATGAAGACAGGAAGATGGCGCAGTTCGCTGGTGCCTTGACAAAAAGGGCATTAACTTGGTACATGAACTTTTCTTAAAGAACACCCCGAGCAACCAAAGTTGAGATCAAAGCACAATTTCTATAATTTTTCAAAACTCCAGATGCAAAACATCTGGCAGCAAAGAAACTAAAAACGACATCACAAAATCCAGGAGAAACTGTCTACGATTATGATAAACGATGGAAATACCTTCTTAGCCAATTGGACTATGTTATTGATGAATAGTTATTAATTCGGTGGTTTCTTGCAGGTTTATCACAGAAAATTCGTCGACACATAAGTCTAGAGACATTCAAGACTTACGAAGATGCGCTTACAAAAGCTCTCCAAGTAGAAATGGATGAGGACATACCAGCATACTCCACCAATCACAGATTAAAAGAACAGCTCGAGAGCGTATAAAAGTCATTAAAAGAATTAAACCTCAAAAGTCAGGATATCTAGTGCACGAAGTGCTCGACGGCCGGACATTCAAAAGACAACTGTCGATAGGACATCAGCCGACAAGAGGTTTGATTCATGCAGACTAAATGTTTTTGCGACATTTGCCAAGAGCATGGAGACCACTCGACAAAAGATTGCCCATTCAACATGAAGAACAAAAAGGCATCTTGGTGTGCAATCTGCGAAACCAAAAATCATAACACGGTCGACTACCATCTGAATTATCATGCAGTCTATCAGACCAACGCAGTTGCACAAAGTAATGATCAAAACCACGCGCCAAACGATCAGAACAATAAAAGATATGAAGGTCGAAGATACGATCGCCGGTATGACAACCGACATGGAGGCTATGGAGGTCGAGGTCGATTCTCTCAAAATCGACACAACCGACCATGTCGACCCATCCAATGTTTCACATGTTATAAGGAGGGACACCGACATGCAGAATGTCCATACAAGGACAAGACTGACCTCAAATTCTGTACTAATTGTGGCGTATGGGATCACTCATTAGAGGATTTCCCTATTATGCTTGAAAAGATAAATAAAAAGAAGAATGTTAATGTCTTGTCATGTGTGCAAAAACATGATACTATCAATACAAAGAATTTACATATCATAACCCGACAAGGGACGAAAGCTGGGAGTGATAACCCCCAAATAAGCAAGATAAAAGAGAAAAATGTTTATCCTGACCCAGTTAAAGAAAAACAAATATATAAAGATGCAACAAATATATTTAGAGAATTTGCACAACAGTAAGAAGCAAATGACAATCGACATAACACAATAAAAGAATTAATACAGCTAGTACAGACAAATAACTCAGTATCTTAATTCATCGACTTATTATATGAAATAAAACACAACAACACCGAAAAACAAACAAAGAATATTTGCAGTCTAAATCAAAAAGATAAAAGTGATGTCGACCCACTTGTCGACTTGGAAATTGAAGGATACCATGTCCAACAAGTTGTACTTGATTTCGTATCACAGGTAAATATTATGACCCGACACACATGGGAACAGTTAGGTAGACCTCGACTATATGAGTCAGGTATATACCTAAAACTAGCCGACCAAGGCCTAATTGAACCTATTGGGGTCTGGAAAAATGTGGACACCACAATTAAGTGAATATCAACCAAAGTCGACTTTGAAATTATTGACCCTAAGGAAGGATCTAGCTCCTTCCCAGCGTTAGTAGGTTGACCTTGGGGAAGAAATATAAAAGCGTCGATATCCCTAGATAAAGAGAGAATAAAATTAAAAGGAAATGGACAAAAGGTCATTGTACCTATTCATCCATCCCAAGGAGAACCGTGGACAGAACCTATCGATAAAGAAGTTGATATCCGACAACTTTATCAGATACAAAATAATGCAGATTATGCAGAACCTAATATCTATGGAGAACTTCATTTAGGAAACCAAGACTCAGTAGGATATAATTCAGATGCATAATTATATGATTGGGAAGTCGAGAACTATGAAACACAAGCAAGAGGGTGTTGGACTATCCAAAAAGTACAGAAAAATCCCACCCGACAATGCTTCATAGTGTCCATTGTACCAAAAATATTTGAGAAAAAAATTAGGGAATACCCTACTTTAAAACCTACAAATATAAATAATACACAAAAACCAAGATATAAGGAAAGAGAATCACCAGTCATCCACATAGAACAAGTGTCCAAAAATATTGGTGAACATGGTCGACTACAAAGTTTAGTAGAAACTTTTACAGGACAAGTTGCTAGATGGTGGGATACCCATCAAACAAGACTACAGACCTGGACAACAGCTTCGACTTACTTTGTAGAAAGGTTTGGAGGAAAGAAGTTAACCAACCAAGCTCAGATACCTATTTTCATTCAAGGACAGAATCCAGAAAACCATATTAAGACATGTGAAAAAGAATGGAGAAAACTTAGGTACAAAGATGAATGCGCATGGCCGCATCTGTTTCCATCAACCCTCACTGACTTACCAAACAAATGGTATAAGATGGAGGAAGCCCGAGGTGAAACATTCCTATGGCCTAAAATTAGAGAAAATTTTATCAAAGATTTCAACTTTATACCACAAAATAAGAATTTGGTCGAAACAGCAAAACAGATTAAAGAATTTATACAGCCGACAGAAAAAAAAACCCTTAAAAGACAACCGACAGACAATTGTTATGGAGAGAAATTCCTATGGCTTGGGGTACCACAACAGACAGCTTGACTCCAGAAATCAATCCTTTCCAATATGCAATAGAAATTAAATGTCTAACGCTAAAGTATCAGACCTCGTACCTTATTCCGGATGGTTGAAGTAGATCCCCATTGAGCTTTCCAATCTTCAGCTTGAATTGAGCTGTTACTTCCTCAACAACAAGTAAACAATACAAGCATTCTACATATCATGGTGTTAGATCTATTCTAGCATATATAATCATTAATGTAAAATAATTTGACATGATCCCATGGATAAAATATTCATTCAAACACACATTATTGGACAGGAAAAGATATTTCTATTAATATAAATCAAAGATTACAAGATACAACCTCTGACGACACATCTGCGAACCGGAGAAACTGAATCCCCCACTTGGGCCTCCACCACTTCAATCCTCCATCTCTCGATAGCAAGCTCACAAGAAAAAGGCAAGCTTGGGAAGAACACAAAAGTGCTCCAAGGAACAAAGGGATGCAGACTCAAGCATAAGTTCTGGCAAGAATGGACTATAGTTTCGTTGCTCTCAATTCTCTCTTATGCCTTCAATGTACCAAGGGGTTCCTTATATAGCTTTTCAAAGGGGTAATGAAAGGTCAAATTCGAGCGATCTCAAGGCATAGGGAAGGCCAGGAGTCAAATGAGTCGGATCCATGTCAAGGAAAACTCCAAAAGGATTTGGATTATGCACACATCCCGATGTACGTGGTTTTAGTGGTCAAACCCGCGTATGTACGTGCTTATAGGTTTAAAAGTCGTGTATATCATTTTTCATATGTTTTGAGGGATGATCAAGGAAACATCAAAGGACAAAAAGTGGTCCATAGGGTCTAAGGAGTCTACAGCAGGATCGGGGAAGGCCATACAAAGTGTGATTCACCTAGAGTGGTGAAATCTGCTATAACAGATGCCCCCTAATGTGTGAGGTCAGAGGGGTCATACGATGGCCGAAATACATTATAATTCCATCCTAGAAGTGGAGTGATGAAGGATCCCAAATGGAAGACCAGCCACCCAATTAGCATAGTACAATAATACAACTCTGCAAATAACTGCAAATACATATAGCAATCCCGGATACATAAGAGTACAATGGCCATGAATAGGCATGATACATGATATCACATATGTGGTCATCGCCACGTACAATATACATAGATTAGAATCTCCATGATGAAAATATACAAAGGACCATGATCTCCAAAATGGCTGAAGATATATTGAATAGATCAAGATCTCCATAGGGGCTGGAAATATCTGACATATACTGGAATCAAGTCACGAGAGCTGAAATCTCATGAACACTGGCATGATCAAGGAGGTAGCATATAAGAGATGCCACCAATCTGGAAAGTCTTCTACACAAACCGCTACGAGTACATGTCCTACTATGCGAATAGAGGTGTCGAGGTCGAACATAGTAGTCCATCGTCTAATTACGGGTCATTAATGTATACCGTTAACAGACGCGAGATCACCCACCGATAATGAAAATGGGAATCAAGGTACTAGAGTGCAAACTAACAAGTGTGAATAAATGTGTTGAGGTCAAACACTTGAGAGGATCCATCGATCAGGGGACATTGATGTATTCCCAAGAAACTGTCGATGGCGAGAGAACTTGCCACTGATGACTGCAAGTCTCAAGGCACTCAAAATGACTCTAGACTCCAATCCCAGAATAAATGATCTGAAGTTGATGGGATGAAATCCACTGGAAGGAGGGAATTAAGGCATCTCCCATCATCCAACACGAGGTACTCAGCAAAGCTGTATAATGTGGAAGGACTTGATCATAAAGTGCATGAACCAGTAACTGTACCAGGAATGGCCGACATACAAAGTCAAGATAACTGAGGAATGGCCAACTCAGGTTTCAACTTCCTTCGAACAAGAGCATAACGGCGTACGGTGACTAAATGAAGGTAGCATAGACTCGATATACAAACTGGGACATCTCTGTGACACAGGAGGCATCAATAGAGGCTCCATAGGGACTAGAAGCTTAACCAGTCGGTGGAGATAAACTCAGATAAATGAGTACAGCTCCTAAAGTCAAACTATAACCCAACCAATGGATGTGATATACAGTGCTCTGTTTGAAGGCGACACAACTCGACAGCTGCCAAAGATAACATCTTTCCTTGTTCGTCTTTTTGGTTTTTTATTTTTTTTGGACTTTTCAGTTATTTAAAAAGCTTGAAAAAAGAATAAACTAGCTTTATAGTTACAAACTAGGAGGAGACGAGTGTCACAAGGGCAAACAAACTAGTTCCAAGTAGTGGAACATACCTACGCTCAATGCAAGGATACATCTGTAGGATATCGACACTCGGGGGAAAATCCCCTCCCGGTAAAAAGGGAATCAAGCTGCGAAGGATATAAAAAATGGCTCTGCATGGCTAGACATGAGACAAGCTTGGGCTATATGGCTGAAATGCAATGTCAGGGGAGCCAGAATAAAGCTCAATAAGGCAGGAAAAGCTCATGATAATGCATTCACAACTTGACATGAGGGAGTCCTGAGGGAAATAAGCCCACATAAGATCAAGAGGAGTATGAGGCTCTTGCAAAATGTCATGGCAGTACTATACAACGAACTCCCACACCCTAAAGGAGAAACCATCAGCATGGGCAACAAATGAAAATAAGGCACTAACTAGGGCACCCATGTAAGGTGAAGCTCTACCACTCGTATCATGCCACTTCTAAAGCAGCAAGAAGGTTCCGTGACATAATAGAGTGGGTTCGTACCTAAGGTCATGGTGATACGGTCACAAGGTTATGCAAAATGCAAATAGTGGTGAAACCTAACCTATATGCCAGTTTAGACATGATACCTGAGATCGGCACGAACGGGTCAATCCAACGGCTGAAACGGCACTGAAAGAGGTCTTCTACAACACCAATTATGTCAAAAACGGTCAAAAATGGTTAGAAAATGTCGAAACTATAGGAAAGGGGGTAAAAATTTTCAAATATTTGAAAATTTTTCTATAAATAGTAAAAAATATAAATCATTTGAAACTTTTACCCATTTGAGCTCTGATTTTCAACTGCAAATTCCAGGAGATCCAGCCGGCGGAATTCACAACCGTTTCTTCCAGGTATTTACTCATGCTCTCCTCTTGCATTTTGACATAATTTTTATAGATTTTCATGGTCAAATGAATTTTTTTAGGCCATCCCAAAATGAGCGCTGCGGCCCACGCGGAAATCGAGGCTTTTTACGCGTATAGGGCTGGATATACGCAGAAAAGGACCTCAAACCCACGTACATACGCGGCTGTTTTCAAAATAGTTGCGTATGAGGCCGCGCATATGATTTTCAACTAAACTAATGGACAAATTTTCAATTTCTTTTGCAGGATGGTGCTAGAGTGGAGAGAACGTGAGCATGGTGAAGTAGAGGAAGCAGTAAGGGCCGACTTAATGGCTCAACAAGCTCTTCGTGCATGCGGACTCTACAAGTTTTGGTGTCTTGGTGGTTTGAGGGCCAAACCAAGACTACTACAGATGCTGGTAGACTATTGGGATCCAAAATCGGAGACCTTTCATATTGATGGGATGTCCCTCACCATAGAGGTGGAGGACATATACTTTATCATAGGGATTTCTAGACAAGGGGAGGTGGTGAACCTTCGCTCCTGAGGTGGGCCAGGGGGTGGCCTGACTATCAACGAGTACATTGCAGTGTACTGTTATCCAGACACCGAGAAGGTGGGGCTTCAGGTCCCTACCAATGCTATACAGGTGCTGGGCCTAAAGGCCATACTATTGACACTGGGCAGGATAGTCGGCTTAGCATCACTCCACCAGGCCTCGCGGCCTATGATGTTCTATGCAGTGGAGTGCATGAGACCCATAATCTATGACTGGAGTACTACGCTACTGAGCAACATGAAACACCAGCTCAGTGAGTGTAAGGCAGGCAGGGTGCGAAACTTTGGGTTCAGCAGTATCTTGAGCATGTTTTTCTTCGAGCGTGTTCCAGGATTGAGCTCTAGAGTGGATGTTCCTCTCCACGGGGTTCGAGATCCGGCCCAACGACGTTGGGCAGATGCTATGCGCAGACTAGGGGGTGGTAGGGTGGCCAACCCATATCTAGCTGACTTCTTTCCATGGTGGCGACGGTAGATAGTTTCCATTGATGACTACCCCTATGCAGGGATAGATTTTCGAGGGGATCCGAACATGCCATTGCCACCAGGATCGGCATATGGCGATATAGGTAACGAATCTCGACCCTCACTCTTTTTTAAATTTTTTTAGTTATTGAATTTTTTTGTATTTTCTTGATTTTATGGAAGTAGAAAGACATGTTTTTGCGCAACAACACATAATGACATCTACCATTTGTGTGCAGATGTGGGACCATGGTGGCCAGAGGGCTTCCCTCGTCATAGACGGAGGGGAAGAGGAGATGACATCACGGGTGTGGATGCGGAGCGAACGCTCCAGAGCATTCATACCAACTTTGTGAGACTGACTCATAGAGTTCCCATGGTGCAAGTCAAATACTTGCCTGGGGCCATGCAGCGGCAGGTGGTGGGTGTACCACGCGCATGGGTGCATTTATTTCGATGTCTAGCTAGAGCCATAGTGACGTTCCATGATCACAACCCTCCTCCTCCTCCACAGGATTAGACACCTAGGAGTGTATACATTTTTTACGACCGTGTATTATATGATGGTGGCTTAAAAGCCCCAATTTTGTATCATGACACTATGTATTATCACATTTTTTATGTATAAAAAGTTTTATGGTGATCGATTTATTTATTTACATGTGTAAAAATTGTGTTTGTGATTAATTTATTATGAATGAAACAAATGCCAATCTAACACGTAGTTAGCATATGAGTCAGCAACTTGATTATTATTTCTTGGAATGTGTATATATGTTATATTGTCAAATTGTCGTTCTAACAATCTCACACGTAAGAACCTTCTCAATAACGTCGGATCTCTAACATGGTACAAACCATTGAGCCGTGACACTACTAACTCCGAATCAAGACGTACCTCAAGAGATAGAAAGCCATGTAGAATGGCATACCGTAGAAGCTCAATAACGGCGCTATATTCAACAACATTGTTGGAAGATGGCCGTAGACATACACCTCCTGAAGACAGTACCTGACCCATAGGAGTATAAATCACCCAAGCAGCAGAGGCTGAGTGTTGAGTGTGACGGCTTGCACCATCCGTGAATCCTATGTAGGTGGAAGATTCCATTGACATCTGCCAAAATAAATGGAAACTAATCCCAAACCCGATCACGATAAGAAAAATACCTAACTATGCAAAGTTGTACAATAATATACAACAAGCAGCCTTGGCTAAAGATTATGCATAGTATTTTTTGAGATAGAGCCCATTTCTAGGCTCCGCCAAAGTTGTTCCTTCGTAATCCACTAACTCATAGGCACCCTTCTCTAACACACGCTTGACCACGTAAGGACTACACCACATAGGATTAAATTTCCTTGCCCCCAAGGGTTCTTTCGGTTGATCCCACAAAAGGACCAAGTCTCCTTCACTAAACACTCTTGGACAGACAGACTTATTGTACTGGACCTTAACGCGATGCTTATTAACCTCTAGAGCCACAAAGGCATCCCGACGCTGCTCATCGAATTGCTCAAGGTGAACCAAACGCTCCTCCAAAGGTGAAGTGTCTGGCAAGATTTCCACAGCTAACTTCAACAAAGGAATTTCGCATTCAACCGGTAATATCAACTCCACTCCATGCACAAGCTAATATGGAGAAAAACCAGTGGAAGTCTTAACCGCGGTTCAATATGCCCACAAAACAGGATATAACATAATGTGCCAATTATTCTTGCTTTGTGCGATGGTTCGTTGGAGAATGGATTTGAGTGATTTATTCACTGCTTCTACCTGTCCATTCACTTGGGGGTAGTAAGAAGAGGAGTGCTCTTGCTTATACCCTAACTTTGATGCCAACTATTCCATCATACGGTTCTGAAAGTGCGAGCCATGGTCAGTGACAAGCTCTTTCGGAATCTTGAACCGAGTAATAATTTGGTTGAATACAAAGTGAGCAGCTATCTCACCATAAGATTTTACTGTAGGCATAGCCTCAGCCCATTTCGTGAAATAATCAACAATCACTATAATGTGATGGTGCCCCCCAGCCGAAGCTGGGTTGCAATACATAAAATCGAGCCCCCGCTTAGTGAAGGGACCAGTGGTGATAATGGGATGTAACGGGGCAAGTTTCGAGCGCATATTACGTGCAAACACCTGGCAAGGGTGGCACCTCTTGACCGCATCAACACAATCTTTAAAGATCAACGGCTAGAAATAACCCGCTCTCAAAATCTTTTGAGTTGTAGAAATCCCAGATAAATGACCACCACACGCCCCTGCGTGGCAATCATTCGGCACAACCTCAGCCTCGTCCTGAGTTAAACAACATCGTAAAATGGAATCTACCCCACGACGGTAAAAATTATCGTCCACTATAAGGTCGTTCTTGGGGACGTGATGTAATCATCATCGTTCATCTCGTGAGAGGTGAGTAGGGGTCTTCAGTGTTTGTAAATATATTATGATATCCCCATACCATGGGTCTAAAGTAGAGATTAAGAATATGTGTTCATCGACAAACGTATCTTCACAAACCAACTTCTTGCCCTCGCTCGGAAAATCCAATATAAGCTCTGCAAAGACTAAAGACTTCTTCAATTTTGCCGAAACAAACTCGAGATCAAATTCTTGCAGAATGACAATCCATTTATTATATTTTCCCCCAATCATCCTTCGGGTGAGGATGAATTGAAATGGATTGACATGGGCCACAACCAAGGTCTGGCGAAGGAGAATATAATGTCTCAAACGCTAAACCGCATGTACGGTAGCTAAAGCAAGCTTCTCAACATGAGAATAACGAATTTCTGCATCAATAAGGTTTCAGCTCAGATAATATATGACATGCTCTTGGAGCTCCTCATCCTCTTGAACCAAGACCATACCACTCGTCTTTGAAGATGCGGCCACATATAATAAGAAATCACGGCTATAGTCCGGGGGACTAATCACCAGGGCCGATGCTAGGGCACGCTTGAGTGCATCGAAGGACTCCTGGGCTCGCTCATCCCAATAAAAGGGAGTATCCTTCTTCAAGAGACGCATAAAGCCTCTAGTCAAATTGGCAAAGTTGACAACAAATCTTCGTAAGAAGTTTGTCATGCCTTGTAAACACTGAAGATGACGAATATTCTTCGGGGGAGACAATTGAAGTATTGCCTCAACCTTCAAAGGGTCAACTCTTATAGCCTCTTTCGAAACGATGAATCCTAACAAATGACTTGACTTCACGCAAAAGATGCACTTATGAGGATTTAATCTAACTGAATAGTGCCTGCATCTTTCGAATACCAATCTCAAGTGATAGGGATGATGCATTCTCATACGAGAATGAGCAGTGAGATCATCCAAAAACACTTCGATAATTGTCTTGAGATCGTGGAAAATCAAGGTCATCGCCCGCTGAAATGTAGCTCCGGCGTTTTTAAGGCCAAAAGGGATTTTCTGATATGCGAACATTCCCCAAGGACAAATAAATGCAGTCTTATGTTGGTCCTCAGGTTTAATCTATATCTGATTATACCCGAAAAAGTCATCCATAAAGGAGAACACCTCCCTCCCCGCACACTTATCCAAAATCTGATCTATAAATGGTGTGGGGAAGTTATCCTTAGGACAGGCATGATTCAAATCATGGAAATCAGTGCATATGCGGATCGATCCCTACTTCTTATCCACCGGAACGGGGTTTGAAACCCACTCCGTCAAGGGAACAGGATAGATGAAACCGGCTTTCAACAGTTTCTCTATCTCTGCCTTAATGGCGGGTGCTTTCCTAGGATTCACCGCCCGTAAACGTTGTCGAACAGGCTTAGCGTTGGGGTAAGTCTTAATCTCGTGCTCGACAATACGAGGGTCAATACCTGGCATCTCGTCGTAAGACCAAGCAAAAATATCACGGAATTCCTTGAATAGCTCGATATATTCCAGAATCTCAGCATGGGAACATTCCGCCCCAATATAGACATTCTCTATTGTGCCAGGATTACGAGAGATGTTGATAGGAATCGTTGAAGATATGTTTGCCATGTTTCCATCAGCCATCGGACCAGGAGAGCTTAATGGAACCACAGGACTACCAACTCTCTGACTAAGAACCGCCCTAAAATCCTCATGCTCCAAACGGTCAAGCTCTGGGAGAAAGTACGATCTATGATGAAGTTCCTCCCATGCTGGCTCAACTCCCGACATAGCCTCAATAATCGCTTCATCCGAAGGGAAAACCATATCAAGGTAGTCGTGGGCATGAGAAGACTGTACTGCCCATGCCAGCAGCACATACGGATCCTCCTCCTCCGTCCATGAAGAGGAAGGACTAGGCTCTGCAACACTCTGGAGATTAGCTTGATAAGCTATCATGGCTGCACGCAATGACACGCTCGTCTCGACAGGCTCACTCAAATTACTCGGTGTAGGAAGAATCCAAGGGTCTTCCATATGATTCGTGCGAAAAGACACCGATGTCGTAGAATTCGAAGCCTCATCGAAACTAGATCCTATCATGAGGATCGGTGCAGGACAACTAAAGCTTCCCATGAGGGATGGATACATGCCTGCACCCACACTCCCAGTTGTCGGCTGAGAGTGCTCAACAATCGAGATCGAAGCTCCCAAGGATGCGGTAACAGACGGATTCTTGAATGTCATTTGATCAATCGTTACGATCTTCTCGTTATGTGGAAAGCATACAACGCGGAACAAGGAAGAAGCAACGGCTTGCATACTGTACATACAGTTCCTACCTAGCAAGAGATTATATTCAAGGGGCGCATCAACCACCTCAACCTCTATCGCAACGGTCTTCCCCCCCAAACGGACTTTAAGGGAAGGAAGGATGTCGTGTGGCCTAAAAGATCTCCCATCGAAAGCATTTAACATATTCGCTGATTTAGACAGCTCAGGAGAACCGAGACCCTTCCAATAGGCCAAATACATCACAGAAGCAGCAGCGCCCTCGTCAATCACAGTACGTTTGACGGTCATACCAAGACATTCTATGTGCACCAAAAGAGACACATAGTAGGGCAAGCGAGGCTGATGTCCTGCGGTTTCAAATTTGATCACAGAGGAAGAATCATCATCATTCACACCAAGGGCAGAAAGCAACGCCTTCCTTTGCGAAGGACAACTCTGAAGCACTTCCAATGTAGACATCGCACAAGGAGTATGGCCCAAATCCTCAACAACTGAATAATTCTGGGCGGGTCGGGCATTTGGATTATGCCCTGAACGCTTAAGAACTCCCTTAGGAATGCGAGTGCAGCCTCAGGTTTATCCGTAGGTTTCTCAATGCGCAAAGGGAACCCTGGTGGATCAGGTTCTTTGCCTGGGCTGGGTTGTGACGAACTATAATCTTTCGCACGAGTCACAACTTTCGCAGCACGGACCATGTTAATGCACCCACGACCACTACCCTCTGGTGGATCATCATCACTAGACTAGTCATGGGACTTCGAGTTCATATTTTGATTATGCGGTAAAGGGTTAGTTAGCACAGCTGGGCCTTGTGCTAAGAATCTCGAAGCTTCTTCAATCTGAGGGCACAAGTAAGTGAGGTGATCGTCCTTACATAGCTTGCAAGGGAATTTAACCTTACGTTTCACTTGCTTGTCCCCCCCAGCATTTCTACCTTTTTTTTCATTATTGTTAGCATTCTCATTATTATTCCCACTCTTTCGATTATTATTTTTACCCTTTTTCTATTCCGTCCGGGCTGCTGGTTACCCTTCTGGTCCGACGATTGCACAGAAAGTACATTCGCCATTTGGGCGGGTTGAGACGAAGCCGTAGCTTGTCCCAAAGTAGATTGGTTGAGTGACAATTGACTAGCTTGTTTTGCAACCAAATCTGCAGGTTTCGCACTTGCACACCCCACAATGCCATCAGCATGTGGTCCAGGTTTGACTTTGGGATCGAAAATGGAATGAGGAGAATTGGGAATAATCTCATACAACAAACTGGACTGAGCATAGATCAAGTCCAGTTCCTGTGCCCTAAAAATCGCTTGTTCCTCATTCTACACTCCGGATGTGGAAACATCCTTCGCTATATATGGCAATAACGACTTGAGGAACCAATCGAGGAGGAATTTCGGTGGTATAAAAGCTTTAATTAATCTCTTCCGTCTATGCCACTCTTGAATATGATCAGAAATATGTGTGGCTTTATCTTGCCGAAATGTCAACAAGAGTTCAGTACCAACGTCATAGCGCACCGGTAGCTGGAAATGATTAAGAAAAGTCATCGCAAGGTCGTCGAACAAAGTGAAAGCTCCCTTAGGTAACTCTATATACCATTTCGCAGCAGGCCCTGTGAGGGTGCGTTGAAATAGTCGCAAACAGACTGAGTCCTGATGTAATGAATTCGAAGAGCACCAAAGGTGAAACGTAGTAATGTGTTCACTCGGATCCTCTCCCGGTTTGCCTTCGAACTTAGGTATGTCCGAAGGAAGCTTGGTAGGGACAGCCGGCCAAGTCGGGTCATGAGCCACAGGATCTTTTGTAAGTCTCGATAAGTCAAGAAGATTAAGCGTCGCAAGGAAAGGGAGCTTAGGATGATGAGGTCGATGGACCGCTCCTTGGTTCATATAGGGTTGATTACCACCATGGCCTTGGCCATAGTGTCCTCCTCCTGTCTGACCCATATAGGGTGGTGTGGAAGTACCATAGTATGGTGGACCTTGACTAGTAGGAGCTACAAAGCTGTAATTAGGAGAGTAAGCAGGTTGTTGATACCCGCCTCCATAAGGTGAAGAAACATGTCCATACTACGTCCCATAATAAGGTCCATAGGTCATCGCATGCGATGTCCCATGAGACACTCCGTAGGTAGGAAGATACACTCCGGAAGTAGGGATATACGCCCCGGAAGTAGCAAGATGACCTCTAGAAGCATGAACATAGCCTCCCGAAGCAACGAGCGGTATGTGAACTTGAGACATAATCGGTCTAGTAACCGCAGTGTGGACCTGACTCATAGCCATATACCGGCTCGAAGGACCACGTGAATAAGGTGGAGGATGTACATTTGAAGAACTAGGGACCGAGGACGAAGGAACCTGAGTAATAATATATGTATTACCGCCTATCGTCACTCGTCTCGGATCTGGTATCCTAATCGGATCGCTAACCCTATACCTAGGAGGGGGATACGATGTAGCTTCCACCACTGGGACGGAAGGTGCAATGTGACTAGTGCTCCCAAACCTCTCTGCATGGTAAGGAATGAGAGTGCCCCCAGGCATAGTGTTAGGTCCGAAATCGGATTCGACATGAAATGTCAAATCATGTGTAGGGAAACCAAACGTAGCATAACTATAGTAGCTAGTGCTGGTAGGTTCAAAATGAGTCTCGACGTCCTCCGGCCTTCCATACTGGTAACGCGTCAATGGGGAATCAGACCTGGAGTGAGTAGGCCTATCGTGCAAGGGTCCTATCTCAGAAATCACAGGACCTAACTCAGCTAAGTCGAGTAAAGGATCATAAGTAGGAGTAAATTCCCCATCGTCTACACGAATGGGAGGAGGTGGTTCAGGAATATCCTCTAAACAGTCTCCCATGGTGTGTGAATCAATGTGTGAAATAGTCCGCCTAGACTGTCTAGGTCTCTCTCCCAAAGGAGGAGGAGAAGTAGAAGGTGGAAGTCCTGCTAAACGACGAGAACGGCGAGGAACCGCACTTGAATCCACAATGACTCAAAAAATAACATAGACTCTATTTACGTAAACCCTAGGCCAACTATCGTGCACAGAGCAATCACTAATAAAATCTAAAGCCAAATGCAAGAAAACAAGGGCTGGATAAGTGAGCTCCCGAATGAAGCAGGTATGTCTCTCCTAGGAGAGGCTTGAGACTCCCATACACAACAAGCGGAGGTACGTAACCAATTATTGTGGCCCTCAGCTTCAACGCGTAAAGCGACTGTGCTGTCTGACCCCAACCTGGCCGGGACACCTGCAGAATAACCCCTACAAAGTACCCCCTCGATATCCTAGGTAAGGCCACTAAGGTCACCTCAATATAATCAATGCTCAGGCAGATAGTCGCAGGCGCGATTGACCATATGGGCAGGGTAGCAAAGCCTGAAACTCTTGAAAGAGCCCCCAGATACGAATACAATCCTGAAAATATCCCTGGTGCTACTCAGTTATGACTAGGGGTCATCCCAATCAATAACCGCTCACACTGCCTCGTGCTTAACTCCCTTTTGAGAGGAGGATCCTGAGAAACACTGGTTATACCAAGGATTTCACACACTCTCTTGGACAGACACCTAGATGTTGTTGTTTAGTGATCTTGGAGAATTGACTTACAATGAACTATTCCAAGATCCTAAAACCTAAGCTTGTTGGTGCACCCTAGAAAAGAAAAGAGCGTAATTCATTTTATTTAGCGTTGATTTTAGTTGGCTTTATTACTCAAAAAAGGGATATGATCGTGCAACTAGTGGTGTTATGACGCAACAGGAAGTAAAATGCACACCTAACAATCAATGCAAATGCATTGTGTCCATGAAAACAGGCTATGCTACTACGTGAAATGCACAATTCTTCTTCAAATGATAAATGCAAATTTCCTATATGAAGTCCTAACTAGTACTCCAAAGCAAATCTATCTAGTGCAAGTACAATGCAAAGTGCAAAATGCAATGCATGATGATAAGCAAATGTTTTTGGATTTTTTGAAAATAAAAGAGATGCAAAAAGCAAAAGAATGATTCTACGACCCCTAGACTCTACAAGCACACCCAAACAGCACTCAAGCAAAGCACTAAGGTAAAAGAACTCTAATGCACTAATCTCAAACAAAAAATCGAAAATGTCATGACAAGAACCTTCTTAAAAAAGAAAAAATTTAGCCTTAAAAAAAACGTTTCTGGTCAGGAATAGAGGTCAAAACAGACTCAGGCAGTGCCAAAGGAGACTCAAAAAATATTAGAATTCACTCAGCAACCAACTATCTTCCCCAAAAAGGAAAAATCAACGGCATACGCGACTGTTCGCAGTAAACCCGCATGTATACACGGAAATCTTAGAGGAAACCGCGTGTATACACGACTGTAAATCAAAAACCCGCGTACAGGAAGAAAGGTGCATAAAAATCAAGGCAAACAGATAGGCTGAGACAAACTTCACACCAATCAAACTCTACCAGGCATACATGCCCCCAGACCTGACACAGAAACAAGAGAGAAAGAGCAATTAAAATTCATTGAATGTCGAGAAAACAACCCCCAAAGGACAACTACTAGGAACTCCCCAGCGGAGTCGCCAATTCTGTTACGGAGAGAAATTCCTATGGCTTGGGGTACCACAACAAACAGCTTGACTCCAGAAATCAATCCTTTCCAATATGAAATAGAAATTAAATGTCTAACACTAAAGGATCAGACCTCGTACCTTATTCCGGACGGTTGAAGTAGATCCCCGTTGAGCTTTCCAATCTTCAGCTTGAATTGATCTGTTACTTCCTCAACAACAAGTAAACAATACAAGCATTCTACATGTCATGGTGTTAAATCTATTCTAGCATATATAATCAATAATGTAAAAGCATTTGACATGATCCCATGGATAAAATATTCATTCAAACACACATTATTGGACAGGAAAAGATATTTCTATTAATATAAATCAGAGATTACAAGATACAACATCTGACGGCACGTCTGTGAACCAGAGAAACTGAATCCCCCACTTGGGCCTCCACCACTTCAATCCTCCATCTCTCGATAGCAAGCTCACAAGCAAAAGGCAAGCTTGGGAAGAACACAAAAGTGCTCCAAGGGACAAAGGGATGCAGTCTCAAGCATAAGTTCTGGCAACAATGGACTATAGTTTCGTTGCTCTCAATTCTCTCTTATGCCTTCAATGTACCAAGGGGTTCCTTATATAGCTTTTCAAAGGGGTAATGAAGGGTCGAATCCGAGCGATCTCAAGGCATAGGGAAGGCCAGGAGTCAAATGAGTCAAATCCATGTCAAGGAAAACTCCAAAAGGATGTGGACTATGCACACATCCCGATGTACGCGGTTTTAGTGGTCAAACCCACGTATGTACGCGCTTATAGGTTTAAAAGTCGCGTATATCATTTTTCATATGTTTTTAGGGATGATAAAGGAAACATCAAAGGACAAAAAGTGGTCCATAGGGTCTAAGGAGTCTGCAGCGGGACAGGGGAAGGCCATACAAAGTGTGATTCACCTAGAGTCGTGAAATCCGCTATAACAACAATGAACTGTAACAATATACAAACCAGGACAATACCACAGTCGACAAGACTACAGTTAGAAAATGAAAATACAGAAGGGAAAATTTTTAGATGGAAATCAAACCATGTCGAAACGACCAAACCTATTCACACACTACTCAAAGTCGGAACCACCGACAAGGACGATACCAACCGAATGACTACAGCCAACTTCCCTGCCACATTCTCACAGTTTAAAGAAGGAAGTCGACCAATCAATGAAGCCAAAGCACCAGAATGGATAGATGCTAAGGTCAAAACTAGAGAATTTGACATCTCAAATGATGACCGACCAAAAATGGCAAAGATTGGAGACTATTGGAGTGAAGAGAAGACAACAGAAATAGTGAACCTCTTAAAAGAGTTCCAGGATGTATTTGCCTAAGATTATACAGATCTCAAAGGTTTAGTCCACAAAATGGGTGAAATGAAAATTGACACTAAACCTGATGTTCGACCTGTGAAGAAAAGGCCATATAAGCTAGCTCATAAATACAAAGAAATAGTCAAAAAGGAGATTGATAACATGCTTATAGCAGGCATCATCTACCCTATTGACCAATCGAAATGGGCAAGTCCAATGGTTGTTCAACCTAAGAAACATGATCCGACCAAATTAAGAATTTGTGTCGACTTCAGGGAGCTAAATAAAGTGACACTAACAGACCCATTTCCAACTCCTTATGCAGATGAAATCTTAAATGAAGTTGCAGGACATGAATGCTACTCATTTACAGATGGCTTCTTAGGTTATAACCAAGTGCCAATAGCTAAAGAAGATCAGAAAAAGACAACATTTGTACGTGAATTTGTCTCATTTGCTTACAAGGTTATGCCTTTTGGATTAAAGAATGCACCTGCGGTATTCTCTATAATTGTGGTCAAAACATTCCAAGAATATATTTACAAAACCATGGCAGTATACTTTGATGATTGGACAATATACTCCATGTTAAAAGATCATTGCAAGCGGCTAAGGCTTATGTTGGAAAGATGTCGACAAATCCAGTTAGCTTTGAACATTAGGAAGTGCATATTTGTGACCCCCATAAGGATATTGTTAGGACACATTGTCTGTAAGGAAGGTATTAAGGTAGATTTTGCAAAAATCAAAATTATCCTCGACCTAAAACCACCAGTGAACTCAAAACAAGTCAGAGTGTTACTAGGTCATACAGGCTATTATAGAAAATTCATAAGATATTACTCAGATATGACCTATGCACTAGAAGAACTATTAAGGGAAGATAAAGAGCTCGACTGGACAAAAGAGTGCCATATATCATTTGAAAAACTGAAAAGAAAACTAGTCGAAGCACCAATCCTAAGGTTTCCAAACTGGTCGACTAAATTCGATTGTCCAAGTCTGCGTACAGAAAAGACCAACCATCAGACTTCACAGCCCATGAAGACCAAGAACATAATAATGACTACTTAGACGGACAACAAAATTTGTGTACCTCCCTGTTCTTCAGGATGAAGAAACGTTTTGTTCGTGGGGGATATGTTAGAGGAGCAAGTTGGTATGCCAACTTAAACGATAGCCAACTTAGTCGGTCAGCCGACTAAACTAGAGATTACGTCAGCCACCTAAGGTCGTGTCGGTTCACCGAACCGACAGATAGTTATTTTGTAACTATTTGTAAATCATATATATTAGGCTATTGAGCCAGATGAGAACTCGGTTCAGATATTGTATGGACCCTCTCATGCTAATATAATCTGTTATTCTATCTACTTGTTCTTGTCTCTTGTCTCTGTTATGTATGAGATTACAACATATCTCATAGATCACATAAGGTTACCAATAATACATACTAAAATATACATACATAACAGAGACAAGAGACAAGAACAAGTAGATAGAATAACAGATTATATTAGCATGAGAGGGTCCATACAATACAGAGAACTGAACCGAGTTCTCATCTGGCTCAATAGCCTAATATATATGATTTACAAATAGTTACAAAATAACTACCTGTCGGTTCGATGAACCGACACGACCTTAGGTGGCCGACCTAATCTCTAGTTTAGTTGGCTGACTGACTAAGTCGGCTATCGTTCAAGTCGGCATACCAACTTGCTCCTCTAACAATTACCAAAGGTAGTGGGACAACCTTAGTTTAACCTCTTAGGAGAGTTAAAAAAATCTTTATGTTAAAATTCCTCTCCTTCAAGCCCTTCAAGACGTACCTATCTATGACAAAACTGTTCGGGATCTTTGTACAAGGAAATCCAGGCATCCTCCTACTGTTCATGTCATAGGGAAATTATCTGCATTAATAATGGGAAAAACCCTCTTGGCCAAATACAAAAACCCTGGGAATCCCACTGTCACTGTGCAGATTGGGCGCACAAAGATACCCAACGTACTAGTAGACTCAAGAGCAACAATTAATGTTATGACTATTGAAACTGTAAGAAAACTTGGGCTCACTAATCTCAGGCCAACTCCCACCATTTTAGAACTGGCAGATAGATCCACTATTAAACTTGAAGGAATCTTGGATGATCTCGTTATCTCAGTTGATTCTTGGGAGTACCCTGCTGACTTCTTGGTTTTACAACCTAAGCCGCAGATAGCAGGACACCCATTGATCCTGGGAAGGCCCTAGCTAGCTACAGCTGATGCTTGCATCAGTTGTCGATCTGGGCGTGTGACCATATCAGTGGCACCGAGATAAAGAAACTCACTCTCTATCCTCCAGCTCGGCCAAGCCTAGAAGCTGAAACTCCATTATGGATGGAGCCAGAGGAAGAAGAGGGCATTCAGCCATTATTAACGATAGGGAAGGCCTCAACTTTTAAAGATGAAACTAAAGACGATGCCATTAATAATTTCATTAGTGAACCCACTTCTGTCAATAAGAAAATTTATCAGATCCTGAATGCTACTCTAGGTGAAGAGGAACAAGAAAATCTCACATAAGAGGCATTAGTTAGTGACACTCACATAGTTCCAGTGTTGAAAAATTCGAAGAGTATTCTTATTGAGGTAGAGGCCAGAAAAACCCTGAATATTAATCCCAGCCTTTCCCCAGATGAACAGAAGTGCCTGATCATTCTCTTAAAAAAACACAAGGGGGCATTTGCCTGGGAGTACATAGACATGAGGGGCATTCCCTCTAATCTATGCCCCCATCACATTTATATCAAAAGTGACGCCCGGCCTGTGTGCCAGCCTCAACGACGAATGAACCCCAATCTTAGGGACATCATGAAGGAAGAAATTCAGAAACTCTTGGAAGCAGGATTTATATATCCCATTTCAGACAGCAAGTGGGTGTCTCCACTCGTAATAGTACCAAAGAAGAATGGAAAATGGAGAGTTTGTGTGGACTATAGAGAACTGAACAAGGCAACACAGAAATATCACTTTCCCCTGCCTTTCATTTATCAAGTACTTGACACCTTATTTGGGAAGAAGTTCTTCTCCTTCCTGGATGGGTTTAGCGGGTACAATCAAATCTAGATTGCTCCTGAAGACCAGGATAAAACTACCTTCACCTGTCCCTAAGGAACTTTTGCATACATAGTGCTTCCCTTTGGTTTATGCAATGCACCAGCCACATTTCAAAGAGCTGTGATTGGCATCTTTTCAGAATTAGTTAATGATAGTATGGAAATTTGTATGGATGATTTTACTCCTTACGGCAAAGATTTTGAAGAAGCATTGAAAAATTTGGAAAATGTTTTAACTCGCTGCGAACAGACCTAGCTATCTTTGAGCACTGAAAAGTGCCATATGATGATGAGTGAAGGAGTGGTGTTGGGGCATTTTATCTCTACTGATGCCATCTAGGTGGACCCCTCTAAAATCAAGGTAATAAAAAATATACCTACTCTTGCAACTCAAAAAGAAGTGTGAAGTTTCTTGGGGCATGCTGGATATTACCGAAGATTTATAAAAAACTTTTCCAAAATTGCCTCTCCTTTGTTTTCACTATTAATGAAGGATGTGCAATTTATTTTGAATGAGGCATGCCAAACAACGTTTGTTAAGCTTAAGGAGAAGCTATCCACAGCTCCCATTCTAAGAGGGCCCAATTGGACCCTGCCTTTTCACATTTCTTCAGATGCTTTTAATACTGCCATTGGAGCAGTTTTAGGACAGCAGGATAGTCAAGCACCTTAAGCAGTTTATTATATTAGTAAAAAACCTAGCCCCTATTGAACTTAATTATACTGTTACCAAGAAGGAGTTTTTAGCCATTGTTTACTCCATTAACAAATTTCGACATTATATCACTGGATATCCTACATTTGTGCACACTGACCAGTCAGTCATCAAATATTTAATGAATAAACCTATTACAAATGCTAGGGTAACTAGATGGTTGTTATTATTACAGGAATTTGATATCACCATTATAGACAGACCTGGAAAAGAAAATGTTGTCGCAAATTTCTTATCTCATTTTACTAATAGTGATGATAATTTGCCTGTTGAGGACTCTTTTCCAGATGAACACTTATTTGCAGTTTCATCTCACTCCCCTTGGTATGCAGATGTCGCTAACTACTTGGTTGCAGGAAAGTGTCCAACACATTTGTCCAAAAGAGAAAAGAGGAAAATTATTCAACAAAGTGCCAGGTATTGTTGGATAGACGGTCATCTCTTCTACACAGGCCATGATCTTGAGATCAGAATATGTGTAAGAGAAGATGAAATATTCCATATTTTGAAGGCCTGCCGTGATGAGCCTTGTGGGGGGCATTTTGCAGACAGGAGGACAGGACACAAAGCACTGAGAATGGGCTACTATTGGCCGACCCTTTTTAGGGATACAAAAAGATATGTCCAATATTGTGATAGCTGACAAAGGATGGGCCAACCTAATAGATTAGATCAAATGCCTCTTCAACCACAACTGGTGGTTAAACCCTTTGACAGATGGGCCTTATATTTGTTGGTCCTATCCACCCTCATTCTAGGCAGAAAGCCTACATCTTGGTCTATACCGACTACATGACAAAATGGGTAGAAGCTGTGGCTCTAGTGAAATCCAATGAGCAGGTTGTGATTGATTTCCTGTATGGTGAAATATTTACCTGTTTCGGAGTACCCAAGGAAGTGGTTACCGATGGAGGACCTCAGTTTGTGTCACATCAATTCAAAGCTCTGCTACGAAAGTACCATATTCAACACTAGATAGCTTCACCATACCATCCCCAAGCCAATGGCTAGGTAGAAAGCACCAACAAAGTTATTGAAGCCATCCTTACCAAGATGGTCAAGAGCCATCATAGAGATTGGGCTGATAGACTTCTGGAAGCATTGTGGGCATATCATACTACTTGGCATAACACTACAGCTTTCTCTACTTATGACTTGGTGTATGGGAAAAGTGTTGTCTTCCCGATTGAATTTGAAATTAAGACTTTGAAGATAGCTACAGAGGTAAACTTAGATGTGACCGAAGCCCAGAAGAGAAGATTGAATAAATTGAATGAACTTGACGAGAACCGTTTAGCTGCTGTGGATTAGACAGTATTAATCCAGCAACATAGATCCAATTGGCACAACCGATTAATCAAAAAGAAAGTCTTCTACGAAGGAGACTGGGCATTATTATACGATTCAAGATTCAAAAGGGACTTCAAGGGTAAATTACGTACAAGATGGTTGGTCCCATACCTGGTAGACAGAGTATTTGAAAATGATACAGTCCGCCTGGTAACCATTGATGAGAATCGTGCACCATTATTTGCCAATGGTCTAAGGCTATGACTGTACCATAAGCCCATTTCAAAAGACACCTTCACTTCACAGATTGTAGCTAATCCGGACTACCAGTTAGAACAAGGGAAGGAATCTTTCTCTGCCCCTGTCAATCCTTAGTTAATCATTGTAAATCTTACATAAAAAAATTTGTACATAAATAAATTGATATTTTTACTAGAACTGTAATCTTTTTCTTTTGCACTTGATCCATTTAAAAAAAAAAAATTGCAGGGAAGCGCCTAAGGAGTAGTGGTCATTATCGGGCCTATTGACCAGGGTCGTCCTTTTGTAACCTCCTGCATCAGAAGAGAATTCCTTAAACAAATCTATCGCAGCTGCAACACTAAAAATGACCTCCCTTTATTTTGTTTCGTGTAGCTGCGACACCATAAAGCTCCCACCCTTTACCCCGTTCCGCGCAGCTGCAACACTGTAAAACTTTCACCCTTTGCCCCATTCCACACAACTGCAACATCGTAATCTCCTACTCTTTGCCCCATTCTACGTAGCTGCAACACCGTAAACTCCCACCCTTTACCTCGTTCCGTGCAGGTGCAACGCCATAAACTCCTGCCCTTTACCCCGTTCCGTGCAGCTGCGACATCGTTTCACTTTTGTCCATTTTCACCTTTTCCGGCAGCTGCAACTCCGCCATAATTGGCTGATTTTTCTATAATTCATGGCCGCGACTCTACTAAACTGCTTGATTTCTCTATGGTGTGCGGCTATGACTCCTCCATTAGTGGCAGAATTCTTTGCAACCGTGGTTAGCGACTCCTCCAGATCTGGCTCCAATTCTTGATACCGGCGATTCCGATTTATATTCCAACATTCATTATGTTTTCGACCAATTTGACACGATGGTTTTGGTTCATTGGCAAACAAGGTCATTATAGCATACCTACAATAACGATTACACTTAAATGGCTGCACTTCACACCTACAATTCACACGCTCTACTATTTTCCAAAGGTCACCATTCATCGCATATTTTCGAAGGTATGGTTATGATTATCTACTTGATTAAGTATTAACTATATCTGACAATATTAATCATACCTTCCTTTCTGTGCCCATTATTACACCTGCATATCATTAACCATCCACTCGTACGACTTAATGGTTATTTATGTTACCTGATAACTGCCACCTTTCCTAATTTGGGATAAAATTCCAAACATTCCTATGATCTGAAACTTTCTGAATTTACCCAACTCCACTCTCAGTTGTTCATGATACTCTGTGCTTTAACCTCCATTGTCGGGATTTGTAATCTGTCGGACTGAGAAACACTTCTGAAGGCCAACAAACATGGTTATCCCAGCTCGGCATGAACCTACAAACACACAAGAACTAAGAAGAAATGCCAAAGTTTTCACTATTTTTGAAGTTGCGGGCTGGACTGAATTCTTCCAACGCCTAAATGGGTTTCATCGTGAGACATCTCTACAGTTTGCCTTAAATCTTACAGAAACCCACTCAAAAGTTCGGGGGTTACGTATCAAAGTCTCTGAAGCAATAGTGGTTGAGGTCACTGGCCTTCCTCAGGGGGAAAAGCTTGGTTTGGACGAAGAACCCCCAATGTTGCAGCAGTACAGGATTTTCTGAGAGAATGGGAGCACATTCAACAGTCACGGAGAGGGATAGTGTTACAGTCATTGCCTCGGCCATGGGATCAAGTAGCAATTTTCCTCAAGAAGTATATCACATGTGAAGGTAGATATCAAACGGTTTATTACTCTGAATTTCCTCTATTATCTCATCTCCGTCACAGGGCCTTACTAAACATTCCATTTTATCTATTCAATGATTTACACCATATGGCGTGGTTTGTTAGAACAACCAAGCATCCAAAATCCTCCCTTAACCACCATGGCTTAATCAAATTAATAATTTTACGGGCCTTAGCTCAACGGAACCAAACCTGGGAGCAATTTACAGGTCAAATTGAGGAACCCACCCTTTTACCCGGTGTTCCAATAGAAGAGGAAGTAGAAGTACCTGTACTCATGGGGCCTGTTCAAAACCAAGAAATACCTGCCAATCAACAGTTGGGGCGAAATGAAGAGCAACATGAGGTTCGGAGTCCCTCCAATTTAGTTGGAGGGGGGGGGATGAGACTGGATCGGAAGATCAGTCAGAGGACCAAGCAGAACAATTGGAGGAGAATGCACAAGAAAACCCTGCAAAGAAACTAAATAATATGGAATCTCTGACAGCAGAAGCTGAAACTGGAGTAGCATTAGATGCTGCAACAGTTGAAGCTGAAGATGTTAGAGCCATGATAATAAAAGAAAACACGGAGGTGTTGACCATTGAATCTTCCCCTGAATGGGGAGGAACTCTGATCGAGTAAGAACAAGAAAATGTTGAAACAGAGGATATCCCTTCCACATCAGCTGTAAATCTGGAAATTCCGGCACCACGGAGAAAAAGGAGGAGATCAAGAGAAGAAATACAGGTATCACCACCAATAAGACAAAAAAGAACTAGGTTAGTTACAGCAACAGAAGCAGCATGGGAAAGATGGTTAACCTTAGAAGCACAAATCGAATTCCCCATTTTGAGATCCAAAGCAAAAGATGCCCCACAGGAATCGGTTGCAAAAGAATCTCAAATTGAAGGACTTTTGTATGAAAATGGGCTATTAAAGGAGGAAGTACAATCACTCCAGAAAGAACTAGAAAATTGGAAGGAAGCGTGCAGGAAACAGGGTGAAAGGAAGATGCACACATTGGTTGAAGCTGCACACCAATTAGAAGGATCAAGTCCTACTGAGGTAGGTGATGAGGAAGAAAGAGTGGTTTGTCCTATGTGTGGAGAAATCTTTAACCAATCAGGTTACAAAGTCATAGTTCGTGCCTTTGTGACACAACAACCCATACCTACAGCTGTGGAAGAACAAGGAAAACCTGATTGGAAGGATGGTGAAGCTCCCCAAGAGAAACTCCAACAAAGGGAAGTAGCAGATAAATAGGGTGATGATACACAAGAACCAATATCTTTGAATATTCCTATTGAAGTTGCCACCCAAATTGGGACAGATGAACTAGAGGCCGAGGTTATTCCTGATTTTGTTGAAGAAGTCTACGTTGTGACCCCTGAACCTTATCAGGACACAGAACTGATAGAGATGGAACCCCAGCAGCAGAATTATGATGAGGTTGAACAAGGTGTTGATACACAAGTACCATCATCCTTGAGTATGCTCGTTAAATTTGCCACCCTAATGGGGGAAGAAGAACCAGAGATGGAAAATATTTAGGAATTTAATGAAGAAGTTTGCACTGTGACTCCTGAACCATCTCAGGACACAGAATTAATAGAAATGGAATCCCAACAACAGGAGAACGAGGAAGTTAACCAAGATGTTGCTACACAAGAACCAACATCCCTGGAAATTTCTGTGGAGACTCTTAGGATGCAACAATAAGTCAATCCCAGAATGGATATCATTCCTGATTTGGATTTAGGAGAGGATGATCAAATGCAATCACAATCCTTGGGGGACACTAAAATCCTTGAGGAACAACTCTTGTGTTTTATTTTATACAATAAGTCGATGAATTGAGATATTATTTTATCATTTTGTACTAAGTGTATTAATTCTTTTATTGTGCTTTGTCGATTATTGTCAGCTTCTTCCTGTCGAGCAAATTCTCTAAATACATCTGTTGCATCTCTATATAGTTGTTTTTGTTTAACTGGATCAGGATAATCATTCTTTTCTTTTATTTTGCTTATTCGTGGATTATCATCCCCAATTTTTGTCCCTTGTTGGGTTACTATATGCAAATTATTTGTATTGATAATATCATGTTTGTGTACGCATGACAAGACATTAAAATTTTTCTTCTTATTAATTTTATCGATCATAGTAGGCCAATCCTCCAATGAGTGATCCCCTACTCCACAACTAGTACAGAATTTTAAGTCAGTTTTGTCCTTATATGGACAGTCTGCATATCGGTGTCCTTCTTTGTAGCATGTGAAACATTGGATGGGCCGATGTGATCGGTTGTCGCGATTCCCAGAGAATCGACCTCGACCTCCATATCCTCCACGTTGGTTGTCCAACCGGTGCTCACATCGACGACCATCGCACCTTTGATTATTTTGTTCATAGTGAGTATTCTCGTTATTCTCTGCAACTGCGTTCGTCTGATAGACTGCCTGGTAATTTTGTCGATTTTTTAGGTTTAGGTGGCAGTTGGCGTGGTATGATTTTTAGTTTCACAGATTGCACACCAAGATGCTTTTCCATTCTTCATGTTAAACGAGCAATCTTTTGTGGTGTGTTCTCCATGTTATTGGCAGATGTCGCAAAAACACTTTGTTTGCACAAATCGAACGTCCTGTCGGCTGATCTCCTATTGGCAATTATCTTTTGAATGTCCGACTGGTGAGCATTTCGTGCACTAGATGTCCTGATTCTTAAGGTTTAGCTCTTTTAAGGATTTCTGCATGATCTCGAGTTGTTCTTCCAGTGTATTATCTGTGGGATATGCTAGGAATTCTTCATCCATTTCCACTTGTAAGGATTTAGTAAGCGCATCTTCATATGTCTTGAATGTCTCCAGGCTTATATGCCACCGTATTTTCCGTGAAAGGTCTGCAAAAAACCACTGAATTAACAATTGTTCATCAATTACATAATCAAGTTGGCTGAGAAGGTATTTCCAGCATTTGTCGTAGTCGCGGATAGATTCTGCTGGCTTTTGTGATGTTGTTTTTAATTTCTTAGCTGCCAGATGTTTTGCATCTGGGGTTTTAAAGAAAGGTAAGAATTGCGCTTTGATTTCTACTTTAGTTGCTCGAGGGGTTCTTTCAGAAAAGGTCATATACCATATTAATGCTCTTTTCCTCAAGGCACCAGCGAACTGGGCCATCTTTCTATCTTCATCTATGACTTGGTTTGCCTCCCATGTCGACTCGCAGACGAACCAATGTCATCTGGGATCTTCGTCGCCCTCATAAAGAGGGATATGCGCTGATCCGTGACACATGTCGGATTCGTTGTTGCTGTCTTCTTCAGGAGATGGCAGTGGTGGGGGTGGGGGTAGTGGTATGATTTGCTTATTTCTTTGTGCAGAACTATTGTTGACAGAACTCTCGTTTTCGTCGGTTGTTTTATCTATCATTTCTTCTTCGACAAGCAGTCGGTCAAGGTCGACTTCTTTTGTCGATGTCCAACTGCAATTATTTGTCTACAGGTCTAATTTTTCTGTATTCTCCAAAGCTGTATTTAGTAGGGGGGCGCTCCTTTGTGTGTCGGGTAAAGTAAGTGGATACTTCGGTTAGATGGGTACACTTGAAGCGTGACCCAGTTTCCTTCTTTTGGTCAACGGATAAGTAGATGACTATCATTGTTTACCTCGTCGTCTAGTCGGCTCCATATACCAAACTCACCAACTCTTAGTCTTAAATCTTCTTCGACAATGGCTTGTATCCTAGTACTCGGATTCGTTGGAGATAGAGGTCTTACCTCCTGGGGAACCTCTATTTGGAGAGCTTCACGCTGCTCTATCCACAAATCTTCTTCCATGGGTGATGCTTCTTCATCGATGCCTTCTTCTTGTCAGTCATGACCCGACTCTGGCGGATTTCTTTCTTGGTCTGTCCCCCTAGTATTCATTCCTCTTTGCAGTGCTATAACTCTTTCTCTTCTTTCTTCCCTTCTTTGCAGCCTCTTCTCTCTCTCTATTTTCTGTAAATCCGTCGTACCTTTGTGTGACACTATTCGTTCGATTTCTTTTTTAGGCCGACTTTTCATCGCTGGTGATGGTATCTATTTTAGTCGATTAGAATCCTCTCCACTTTACCCCGACATACGACCAGCTACCCCCCCATAGCCTACTCGATGCTTTAGAAAGCTCAGATAGTTTTGTTTACTTGCTTAGGAAATATTTCCACTCCCTTTCGGCGATGAATTTCTCCCACTTCTTTTGTTTCTCCGCCCAATTGGTAGTTTGTGGTGGTTCACGTAGTGATGGACAAAGTTCGACAATATGACCCACTCCTTTTTCTATCAGGAACTTGAACAACAAGGTCGGTAAGGAGCACATGAACTGCTCAATAAGGTATATATAGAATTTCTTTTGAATGGTCTCTACCGAAGTTCTTTCTTCTATAGCTTGCTCCTCGTAGAAATCATCAGTGATCTTTTCAAACCACTATGACAGGTTTGTCCTTCCCCCTCGAATCAGTTTCTCTAGCAGCTGTTGCTCTTTAGTTTCTTTCATCTTTTTCATCCAGAAGTTTCTTCAAAAGCTGGGGTACCGATTCTACAAACTTCTCATGGGTTTCAGTAAAGAATATTTCTTTTTCCTGAGCAGTCGTTAATCTGTTTCTTCGCGTGTAATTTTGCAAATAATTTGTTGTCTTGCGCTCCCACCAGTTCTTAATTTCCTACTTTGATATCATCTGCTTGTATTCATCTCAGACATGTACTACCAGCAACAGAACCAATGTTGTAATCTCACAGATCATGAAGGGTTACCAATAATACACATTTAAAAACATACAGACATATCAGAGACAAGAGACAAGAACAAATATGTAGGAATAACAGATTATATTATAATAGAAGAGTCCATATAATACACAGAACTTAACTGAGTTCTCATCTGGCTCAATAGCCTAATATATATGATTTACAAAACATTTACAAATAACTACCTGTCGGTTATTTCGACCAACACGACCTTAGATGGCTGACCTAATCCCCAATTAATCGGCTGATCGACTCAGTCAGCTAGTTGACTTAGTCGGCTAGTCGACTTAGTCGGTTGGTTGACTAGCTCCTCCAACATTTATACAATTTAGTTTCTTAGGAATGACTATACTAGTTGTGTAGAATGCTTATGAATATGATGAATTGATAAGAAGAATTCTTGCTATGAATGAAGTAGGATTCACTGTTGTAAGAGTATCCCTGTTATGTTTTTTATGGCATATATTTTTCTATGAAGCACTATGTTCATGTTGGATGCTTGATGATGACTAAGTAGAGGTATTTACTTGTGTATATTTCCTTGCATTTTACTTCTTTTTTGCTTTGTATGTTCAATGCATTTCACTTAAGTCCATGGAGGTTAGAAAAGCATAGTTAAAGGGTCAGTTTGGAACTGATCTAAGTGTTTCCACACCCCGGGATCCGTAGCGGAATGCAGGAGGCAGGAGAAAGAAGTTAAATCATAGCAGAATATGGGATTTTCGACTTTCGGGATGCGCCTGCAGAAGGTGGAAATCTAGAAAAAGGCTAAGGTAAAGAGTTGGTATTATGATTCCTGAGTTCTGCACTGGAGGGTGGAAATGCAAAATGCGAAAGGCGGGAGGGAGGATAAAGCTCCTGTCATTTGATAGTTTTTCGACTTCCGAGTTTTGAGGGAGGAAGGCGAAAGGCGAGAGGTGAAAGACAGAAAGGCCGTTGAATTTTCTGTCGCACATTTGAGTTTAGGATTTCCAAGTTCCGAAGTGCGGAAGGTGGAAGAGCGGGTGAATGTTTTTCGTCACACATTACGTTTTCGATTCCCTATTTTCGAGGTCGGAAGGGCGGGAGCAGAAATGTGGAAGGAACAAGTTCAGTATGAAAGAAGGTTTCTGTGCATAGAATGGATCTGTTAAGGGTGGAACGAATGTTACAGTAGTTATTAATTCTGAGAATGAAGATAGAAGAGTGAGTTAACGCCCATGCCCGGTGTTAGAAAGGAGAATAAAGGTTCCTAAAGCCAAAAGTTTAATAATATGCATTATGGGGTGTGAGGACATTACAACAATAATACTCAGACAATAAGATCTCCCTAACCTATTCCAATTCGGTGATGATTACTTAGTTCAGAGAATTCCTTAACATTCATAAACCTGTAAATAAAGATACAAATAATAAACAAAACAACTTAGAACCTAGATAATTGCAGAAGGGGGACAAACACCCAAAGAAGACCGTTCCTCCCAACCGTCTCCTGAAAGCAACCAAGATTACTTGCTTTAGGACTCTCGAGTCTGTTCACTGAACCACCAGGACGAAGATGTTGTAAAGAAGCCCACACAAAAATCTCTACAACTTAGCAACTCACTAGTAGACTTAACTCTCATCAATTACACTTTAGCTATCCCCTCATCGAATTCCTCTTGTGTGCCTGACTTTTCAGTTTGCAGCAATTCACAAGGGTCTAATCACTTGGAATAGAATGTAATGAGCCTCCTCCTCAATTCGATGGTATTTATAAGATTGCCTAGGTCTTTGGGTCAGTTTTTGTAAGTAAATGAGCCCCCTGCTCAGTTTCTCTTCTCAGGGAACATGACCACAATTTTAGGGATTTTGTCTCTTGCAACAACTAGAAAGTGAAATGCTAGTGCTGCCACTTGTCATTTAACCTTCTACAGCTGCTCATTCCTCCTAGTGGGTCAGTGGACACTCTTCAACAGTCTTCTTTGGATATGTGTCTCTTCTTTTTAATTATTTAAATAAATACATCTTCAATTACAGTCATCCTTGACCATCCTTGGTCATAAAAACTTTACAATAACTTTTAACATAATTTTTTCTCAAATAAATAAAAATATTTATTTTTTAGAGGTGGTTACAGTATCCTTGACCATCCTTGGTCATAAAAACTTTACAATAACTTTTAACATAATGCTTTCTCAAATAAATAAAAATATTTATTTTTTAGAAGTGGGTTACAGTAGACTTGATTGTGAGAAAATTCAACCACCACAAATTTTTAGAAATGGAAAAATTAAAATAATAATAATAAAGAGTAGTTTTTGCAAATGGAATAGTAAGCTAAATGGATTTCTCTGTGGGAAAACTCAGCCATAAAATTCTTGGCATAGGTGATGGCTTTAACTAGTCTCAATCCCACACTATCCATATACTCCAAAATATAATATTTTAAAACTAATAACTCATATTATTCATATACTCCAAAAAATAACATTTCATAAAAATAATATTTTTGGTTTTTGGTTTTTGGTTTTTTAAATACAATACAATTTACAATATTATTTTTCAAAAATAAATTATAATTAAATTCATATAAATTAACACGCCCTGTAATATATATGCTTTTTTTTTTTCAATGTGGTTCACATGCCGGCTTGACCGACGGGCTACATCCACGGAATAATTTCTGGCGGACCCACCCGAAGGGGCCTCACACCCGCGGCCGCTGCGTGCCTAACCCCAAGAGAGTCGATGAGAATGGATCCCGCGACCTCACATGTTGGGAGGCCTAACTACGAGTACTCAACCGATTGAGCTAACTCTTGGGGCAATATATATGATGTTTTATTTGAAGAGTGAAAAGAAAAAATTTATTTTCTTAAGCATGATATTCATTTAAAGAGTGTAGAAACAATAAATTAATGAATATATAGGATAAATGTTATGCGATGGTTTATTTAAATATTAAAAAGGAAAAAGTTCCTTTTTTTACACTATATTCATATAGTGAAGAAATAATAACCTAATGAATATAGGATCAATGTTATACGATGTTTTATTTACATGGTAAAAGAAAAAAAGGTATTTTTTACACATGATTTTCATTTAAAGAGTGAAGAAAGGAAGAACATAATGAATAGAGGATAAATGTTATGTATTTTACATATCATGTTAAAGGAAGAAGATGGTAAATAAAAAGAAGAAAGAGTAAAAATGAAAGGAAAGATAAATGGCAAAGGAGAGTGAAAGTATGTACATAACATAACTCCTTCAAAAAATGGTTTTTTACTTGAAACTTTTTCACTTGGGGTATGTTTGAACGAAATCATGTACTTTCCATGTTGTGTCATTAAAGAAAGATTAATTATTTGAGCAAATTCTTACCAATGGTGTAGTGATAAAGTTGTTTGTATGGATACAAAATGACTCTGACTTTGGTATGTTTGAACGAAATCATGTATTTTCTATGTTGTATTATTAAAGAAAGATTAATTATTTGAGCAAATTGTCAGTGATGGTGTAGTGGTAAAGTTGTTTGTATGGATACGAAATGAGTTTGACTCTCCACGGGAAATTCCATTACCTGATATTCAAACTGAATCAAGGTATGGTCAGCACTCATCAATCACAACATTTAATACAAAGGGCTCCACAAGAACAATATGTCACTTACAAGAGTAGAACCTGGGTGGGGAGGGTATCATTCATTCCTCCCAACCACCCAAGCTACATCCATTTGACAGAGTTTGACTTTGTTATCTAACTCTTAGAATGCTATGTGAATTGTAATGTACTCGTCATTAACTTTTTGAAAAAAAAAACATGGAAGACATTGTGAATATATGAAGATGAAGGTAGCGGAAGCATATGTTTTCTTCATTTATAAATAATTTGTTAGGGTGTAAAGAACTTTAGTGATATCTTTTCACTAAGTTATTTTTTATGGACACTTGTTTGTAAGTTTAAAAGTGAAAGTGTCTGGATGTGAGTGTCCTTGCAGATTATATGGCGTGTGTGAATGTGAACACACATTATTTCCACCACATGGACTAAGCTCGATCCACTCGCCATGCCCATTAAATGGTTTCAGTTCTCGAAGCCTAAGGCTTCAGTGCTCTTCGTGTTGTTGCTCTGAGCAGAATGGGCGTGGGTACAACTCTAATAAGGTCTCCCTGTAGTGAATTTACGGCTCACAGGGTGGTTTATTTCATGGATTTTAGTGTGGAAGTTTCCATATCCTGGTGATTTGTAGTCGGCGTGCAGTCTGTGTTTCCTTCCAGCGCTTTAGAAAGAGTCTAACTTTGGGCTCGACCAAGTTCGGCAGCATCATTCAACTCCCTTTCTCAAACTTTTGTGTGCTATGGTTCTCCCTTGTCCTCCTCTCGCTTCACAATTCACAAGCTAAAGGGTCTAAACCTCATTCTCCAGTTGCAAACATGTCTAGGAGGCTTCGTGCCACCCATCACAGCGCTAGTAGAGGCAGGGGAAGCTCTGGGCATAGAGGAAATAGAAAATCCTCAAAGAGTGGTTTTTCTAGTTCTATTCTTGGGCACTTAAGAAATCTATCAGACGACTAGAGGAAGAAGAGATGGTGGTGCAACAACTAGTAGGTTAGCAGACTCGGGTTTGTTGCAAGCATTATTGGAGTGTAAAGAACATGTTGGATCAGTTTCTTATGCATTCTCAAGATTACGGCAGGGATAACAAACCTCGCCCTCTCCTTCTATGACTCAGACTCTCCATTCCTCCCCTCATCGAGTCCCTATGTGGTTTCCAAACTAATGGAGATATAAGAAAATCATGTATAAAAAGAGCCCCCCATGGCTCAGGACAAAATGGGCATTTTCTTCACCAACGACCATAAGAGGAAGCATGTGGAGCGCAACAGTTAGGCGAACCTCTCCTCTTTCAGAAAAACATAGGCTCTATGTGACATCCCTGATAAAAACATTGTAAGTAAAAAGTATTATAAGTGATGTTATTTATTTATTGAAAGTGTTAAGTAAGTATCTTTAAGTTCTTAGTTAAAAATAACTAAGTTTTGATCACCATGATAATGGGTAGATCAAAAGATGAGTTTATGATATAAACCACTATACATGTGCGATTTCCATACACATATAAAAGAAGTGGGTATGGTCATCATAAATCAATAAACAGTAATAAAAGTAATAGTTTTAGAATGGAATGATTATATATATATAAACTACATTTAAATAAAGTAAATTGTTTAAATAAACTATTAAAATAATAAATGTCCATCAATAAAGATTATGTACTTTATGATATACTTTATGTCTTAGACATCGAGAAAATTTCATAAAGGTTTCTTCTTCTTGGGGAAGGCGGTTACATGCCACCCTTGGAGGAATCATGGGATTTTATCCAAGGATTATTTCGGGAAAAAGGAACCGACTTGGAGAGAGGGATCTGTCAGATTTAATGCAGTCTATGTATTTGATGTGGTTGCATATTGAGCAGTTCAGATCGTTATAGTGGTATTAAATGTTTTGCAGCATGCTAAATATTGTTTGCGGCATCCACATTCTGTGAGATCTGGTAATATTTAGTAGTATTTATATAAGTTTTTAAATATTCATTGACAGAAACTAATAAAAATGAGCCAAAAATACTGAACTCTGTTAATAAATAAACTCGGTAAAATAAAATTGGACAAGTTTATGCAAGATTAGCTATTGTTTGATCATTATAAGTACTGGGATTCATTCCATTGCTTGTACTTTGGCAGATCCGTATTTCATGTCAGAGAAATAATTATAAGAATCACGAGGGGATCGCGATTCGCATGTACGACTTGTCTCCTCCAATGTCAGAGACAGGTTTTCAGTATTTAACGTAAGCAGAAATGCAAACGCCAGCTTTATCAAAGTAAGTAGTTCCATAAATAAAGAAGGTAAATAGGTGCAAAGCAGTTACTCTCTGTCTAAATATTTTGTTTATATAATAAAAAAATTTAATTTTTTTTATAATCTAACTAAATATATTAAAAAATTATTAAATTCAAAATAAATAAAAATATATTGTTAAAACTACATGATTTTAAAAATTGTTTAGCATAAATAAAATAAATGAATATTACTATAGTGATATTGTAATTTAACTTTATTAATAATAACAAGTCTATAAAAAAATTTGGGAAATGAAGTTGCAATTCATCAAGTGTTTCTTTTTTAAATTTGTCAAATAGAAATATCAAATTTGATATAACAAGTTTCAATGTTATATCAAATTATGGAAAAATCCATATGTTTGAAAATATTAATTTTATAAGGTTATGCTATGTTTGATGTTAATATTACTCTTCATTAACATTAATGTTATTATGAATTTTAATATTTTTTAAAATTAATATTAATGTCTATATTAATTAATTTTAATAGTTTTATTGATATAAAATGAATATAATTATTTTATTCTTATTTTATTTAATTTTTTCATAATTTTATAAATAATTAATATTAATAATTCTATTAATTTTTCTATAAAATAAATATGGTTATTTTATTTTTTATTTAATTTTATTTTTTCAGAATTTTAATATTATAAAATTAATTTATGCATCCAATAAATCAAGTCATTATAAATATTAATTTAAGTATTTAAACACATTGTATAAGTATTATGTTAGTCAATATTTAATTATACTATTATCTATAAAACATTTATATACAAACATATTTTTAGTGTTTTATTAAAATTTTAATTGGATTATGATTTTCAAGTTGGATAAAAACTAAGACATTACCCCATATATATCTTTATTATAAATATTTAATTTGATAATTTATCTTAATGTGAGTAGATACCATATATATATTATAAATATTTAATTTAATAATTATTTTTAACTTTAATAAAACTACAGCATTTGCTTATTATATTATTTATTTATTAATATATGATAATAAACGAGCAACCTTTATTTAAGGCATTATGGTATAAAAAACATTTTTTTTCTTCTTTATGTTTTTGAAGTAAAATACACACACTTAGCCCCAAGGGTTAGCTCAATTGGTAAGACGTGCGCACACTTTCTCGGTACGGGGAGAGGTCACGGGTTCGAGCCTTGAGTCCTTCGGGGTTAGGCCATCTGTGAGGATGGTCGGCGGTTTACCACCTCTACCATCCACTAATGTGGGGAAGTATTGCTGGGTTTTCTGTGGAGATTTCCTCTGAAAAAAAAAGAAGTAAAATACACTCAGTGTTCTATTTTTTTTTTTAAATACATAACCGACATGTAAAATATAAAGAATGTCTTTTAATTAATATAACCTCAATGTTATTTAAAATGAAAAAATCAGCGTTAATATGGCACTTTAATGTTGGTACTTGGAGCGGTCGTCTTACTGCTACTGCAGCCATTGACGTTAGCTACTGCAGCAACTGACGTTAGCTTCGCCGTCAACAATTACTAAAGGCGGCGACGTGGAATAGATATATCACATCCCAGTGTGCGAATGGGGAATTCGATTAAAGAGTGGTATGGTACGGTACATATTATGGTTATTAATTAAACGGTGGTACGAATAACAGATGGCCGGTGGATACTGGATATGAAACTGGAGCTGACAAATTGCTTCAACTCAGTCAACTGGTCAAGATTGAAATTGATGCAAGTGGGCATGAGGAGGAAGACCAGTTTGCTACCATTCAGTGTTTTTGAATTTAAAAATTTTAAATTATTATTTATTTTTAACAATTTCACATCCAACAGGGTAAATTATCACTTCATTATTTTTAACCAATTATAAAATAGAAATAATGAATTTTAAATATTTAACAAAATGATTTATATTTTAAAAATATTAAATTTAATATATAAATATTGCAAAACATTTAAAAACATTATAAATTTGTTTTAGGATTATTGTAAAGTTGAAATTTTAATATGACTAACTGATTGCTGTAATCCCTATAATCCCTGGGACTAATAAGAATTTCCATAAATAATAAGTAGATAGGCTAAACAACCAGCAGACATATGTCTAAGATGTTTAGCATGTTGTAGGTTATTTTATGTTGTTATTGATAATTAATTATATTTTTATTTTGTATTTTCACAAACTTTACAGACAGCTAAGGACGCAAATTGCAATATCTGCATCAACTCCTCTGAATGACTACAGAAATGCCAGCTATTCACAAAAATGGAATGACTCCTTAAACGAGTGCAAAATAGCCTATGGACATTAAATGCAAATGGCATGCTGTAGGTCATTTAGTGTTGTTATTGATAATCAATTATGTTTTTTATTTTGTATTTTACAAAATCTGCACTCCGGTGAATGACTGCTCACACAAATCGCATGACTCCCTGAATGAGTGCAAAAATGCATATGGACAAATGGCTAGTTAATCAATTCTCCAATGCATATTGACATAGCTTTATTCCATCTTGACATTAAATGCTCTGTAAATAAAATATAATAATAATATTTTGACATTAAATGCTCTTTAAATAAAGAAATGTAATAGTTTTATTCCATCCTAAAAAATGTTCTTTAAATAAATAAATACAATAGTTTTATTTCATCTTTTAGGATCAGTACTCCTATATACTAGTACATTCACATAGTTTGTCATTGGATCATGTTGATAAGATCAATTTTTTCTAGTTAAATAGATTCATCTATTATGAGTTATCCACGTAATTTTACCAATTATCCATTCATCAGCTAGTTACCAGTTGTTTTTTATATTCATTTTTTTATAATTGTTATTTTAAATAACTGCCATAAAATCCATCTGAACAGTACACTTATCTCATCATAGATTAAATCTTCAATTTTAAAACTATTTAAATAATCAAAATTATAAATTAAACACTCCAAATTAACATTTCAACAAAATTTAATTAACTGGAATTGTTGAGGCGTTTTGGTTAGGGCTTATAATGCTCCCGAAGCAACTTGTTTTGGTTAGCGCTTATATTGCTCGCGAAGCAACTTGTTTTTGGTTCATGATATCTTGATTTTATCCTGGGCCATCCGTGTCTAAACAGAGGCGTGAAACTGTTGAAATATATTCATTATTATTATTACAATATACATTTTCTTCGTGGTTGGATGCAAGAGCGTTCACTAATAATATTTGAGAGTAACATTTGGATTAATTTAGACAACGACGGTCTTCACGTTTAAAGAAAATAAAATGAATGCTACTAAATGATGATGCTGTCCCATCACATGAAAAGCCTGTTCAGCCTCCCCACTCCCCAGTCCAGTTAAAGGGATTCTTTTTAAAGTATGAAATAACTCATTCGTACACATAGACTACTCCATGATTACTTGTTGTTGGACAATTTTTTTTTACATTCAACCATGGATCAAGTTTGAAGGGTAGGGTCCCATTTCACTTTGAAGGGTTGTGAGAAATTAAACCCTTCAATGTTGGCATGTAAAAATAAATCATTATTTTCATTTGAAACGGTAAGTGTATAACAAAATTTTATTATTTATTAAAAGCAATGTATAGAAAAAAAATGACAATAAGAATCAATTCTAAGTGATTCAACATTTACATGGAATTAGTGAGGTAAACCATGTATTCTCCCGGTCCCTGGAGCATATAGTTTATTAAACTTAGATAAGGGACAATTCTGTCGATGAAATACTCGGTTGTTAGGTCGTTGATAAAATAAGGCATTGGAATTTGGAAGGACCTTTGAATGGAGGATTGATTCAGCTTGATGGTGGCTCTATTGGTCAAGTGTGATTGGGCCTACCTAAAAGAAAAACCCCAGAATGTAATACCTAATGCTTACACAGAGAAACTTTTTTATTAACCCTAAATTCAACAGTTATTTTTAGAATTGAATCATGTCCTCCCCACATGCTCAAATCAAAGTGATCAAACAAAGGCCCCAATTTTAGGTGGATTATGGATAGTCCCTCCAATGTATATCAAGTTTATACCCCAATTCAAAGTGATCAAACAAAATCCCCAATTTTAGGTAGATTATGGATAGTCCCTCCAATCTATATCGTTTTTATCATCCCTATCGAAAAGGTTAAGTATTTATTAGTCCACTACAAGTTGGGTATCTAGTTTCTACCAAAGTCAACAAGGAAGACGAATCATAAACACACGTTTGCGACAACGAGAATGTTGAAATCATGTTCTTCGCTAGATCATTGCACTCCAAGTCCCTCATTCATGAACGTCCGTCGAGGGATTCACTTGTTTAGATATATTGGTAGACAATTTGTACTTCTTGTTTCCATTATTAGAAGGCTGACAGGAAAACGAAGGGGTCAGAGTCTATAACATTTACAGTGTCGGTTGTTAAATATTTTATCCTTTCAACTATTGGATTTCATTAAGGAAATTGGAACAATTCAAACACTTATATTCAAATATTGTTCTTTCTTTCAACCCAATGTCTACAATTCACGGAAGATAAATAACATTGACAGATTTGGAACTCAAATACAAGGCTCTTTCTTCTTGCTCCTCCGCCCAAACGAAATTGTGGTCCTAGACTATGAAAAGTATATATTATTTTGGTTTTGATTTCATTTAAATACTGGGTTTTTTAAGGTTACATCTATTGAGTATTCGAGACTTAGTCTGGTGGAAACGCAATCGCATAATACATTACAATTTCAAACAACATTTTGGATGGAGAAACTTTAAACCCTTATATTTATAGAACCAGAAGGAACTCCAACAAGAAACACATTTAACTTTTATCCACATATAAAATGTTACACAAGTGTAAAATGCTATACATACCTGTAAATTCATGACAAGCAAGTCGACAGCTTAGCTCTGCATAATCTTCTGGAGAAAATAGAAATTAGGGAGACATTGCAACATAGAATTGGAGAGTTGAGAGTCTGAGTCTCGACGTCCGACTGTCCTATACTTGTAAACCCAAAATAATGTTTTTTTCACAAACTTCACCAATCTCTTTCAGTTTGGGGAAGCTCAATCCAGCCTACCCAACGGTCTACCTTTGCTTCTCTTGCTCCTACATGTGAAAAGGTGGAACCTTCGAGTTGCCCACCGCAGAAGAAAATGAGGAATTAGAGTGTGCAACGGTTTCCTTCTACAGAAATACAATTGGAAACAACGCCATCTCAATTAGACAATATCCCAACGCTCCTGAGTTGGTTTACCTTGCCCAAGGTAGGTGAATGCATGTTTGTGTATTTCACACGATTACAAGAAAAATTTATTTTATAATTGCTTCTACATAACATAGATATATCTGTGCAGGTGAGGGAAAACTATGTATTGTTTTCCCGAGGTTTCCAGAGACTTTTAGAGATCATTCTTTGTTATGAGGGCGCTTAGGGCATAGATCAGAGAACCCATGGGAGGAAGAAGAAGAAAAAGAAGAGGACTCAAGTCAAAAGGTGAGGTGAGCGAGGAGGGGAGACGTAATAGCGATATTTGCAGGAGAAACCCACTGGTGTTATAATGATGGGAACGAGCCTCTCTAAATCGTAGCCATTGTAGACATAGGAAACCCTCATAAACAACTCGGGCATAAGAGTTGCCGTGTAAGCATCCCGACAAATTAAGTAATGATAATATTCAAGTAGGTATATGACAAATTCTTTCGTTTCTTTTAGAGATGACTATATGAATATTGTACAACCATTCTCTCTGGCTGGCGCTCCATTCTAGTTGCCTTTGTCTCTACTGCCTAAGCCCCTTCCTCCGATGAGACAGGTAAACTAAGTGGCCTAGGTGGACCGTGGGAGACTGGGAGTGTTGATTCAAATGATTATGACCCCAGTAAATGAATGGAAATTGGAATAAATCCTAGAATCCTGGACTAACTAGTATAAGATATGATTCATGAGCACAAACAAAGGGCGGCGTGCCACTAGCCTGCTACCAAAGATTCATCATCCCATTCTTGTGGTGGTCATAATAGAAATGTCTAGAACTGGGTGAAACCCTAGTCTGGAAACTTGCATACCCATTGGACCAGGTTAGGTTCAAATCTAGCAAAGATTGCTCAATGCATTGTGCAACTTGTAAGTTGTAACCCAAAAAACAACACCATTATTTTTTCCTTACGGAGCCTTAACAGTGGAGGGTTATCAAATCAATTCACCATCCATAGATCTGACTCATAAGAGTATTTAATTTCACATCATATACTCAAATAATCAAGTGACTTGTAAGTTGTGAGATCATGTGACTCAGTGAACAATAAGATGACAGGTGGAAAATCGAGTTGGCAGGTGGCATCATCTCATACCAAGATTTAATGAAGTTGGTGAATCATTAATGCATGCTAATGCCATTAAATGCTTTGAAAGTGAAAGATTTAATGAAGTTGGTGAATCATTAATGCATGCTAATGCCATTAAATGCTTTGAAAGTGAACATCGAATCGTGAGTCACAATCATGACTCACCGACTTGAACTTGGCACAAGGCAGCCTAGTGGCCCATCGTGGTCTATGTCGATTGGGACTGAGATCCTCATCCATGATCCGACTATTCAAGGGCACTTGGGAAGACTTTGAGTCCCGACTCTCCCATAGTCCACTGAATCCTTGGATAGGCAAATTTTGTAGCTTCCCTTCTTTGCAAATTTACCGAGGCTTACTCAATTTCATTATTGAAGTGCTGGAAATCAAACTAATTTTTTTTTGCATGGTAAAATTCCTTGTGGCCTTCTATGACGTTTAAAATGGCCTTTGAAGAACTCTGAAGGCTTCAAATTTGAACCCTGCATTCAACATAAAGCTATTTCTTTTTAGATAATTTTTTTACATTCAACATTAAAGCTATTTCTTTTTAAACAATTTTTTTTTACATTCAACATTAAAGTTATTTCTTTTTATCATGGAATAACTCATTCATACATATATATTAGTAATGATTCTAGTTGTAGAATAGAGTTGTTTGATACTTTGACATTTTCTTTTCATTTTGATATTTTCATTTTATTTTTCATTTTTGTAAATTTAGACTCCTTGGATGTCATATACATATATAATCTTGGATTTTAAACTTGAGTAATAACAATAAAGCTTCGCACGTAAACCCAAAAAAAAACACTTCTTAAAGGCCTTTGGGACAAAGAACAATATTAAACATGCATCAGAGTAATAAATGCTCTGGCTGCAGCATTGTGTGAGGACCCTGCAGCAAATAATTAATCAAAATACACGATATAGCAGCAGAACTCAAAATCACTTTTATATTAATCGCAAGCCACTTCGAGGGGGCAACCTCCTTTGAGCAAGCTCAATACAAAATAACTTCACGGTGCCTTCCTTGGCCTCAACACACACTTATATACTAAAAATAAGCGCCAATACTATGGGTCAAAACCATGGGCCAATATAAACTATGGATCAACAAATACTACAGGCGGCTTACAAAGCATATGCGCCCAACAACAATAACACAAACTATGGATCAACAATTACTATGGGACGACTTACAAAGCATATGCGTCCAACAACAATATACTAACACGATAAAGAGAATGATTGACATGGGTTCCTAACATCCCCTCCCCCTTAGAAAAAACTTTGTCCTCAAAGCTTTAGATGTGGAAATTGGCGCGGAATCTGAAGGAGTGGTTCCCACGTAGCATCCTCGGGCTGCATTCCGTGCCATTGAATTAAGACCTCTGTGATAGAGCGAGAGCGAAGCTGACGAGTGCGCTTATTGAGGACAGCCTCCGGCTCCAAAAAGACGAATCCTTCATTATCTAGTTCTGGTAAAATAGTTTGGCCTTTGATGTTGGTGCCAAGAACTTCCTTTAGACAAGAGACATGAAATATTGGATGAATGCGGGAAGAAGGCGGAAGTTCCAATTTTAAGCAACTGACCCAATCTTCTGAAGAATCCTATATGGCCCATAGAACTTTGGAGCGAGCTTATGATGCCCTTTGAGTTTTAGTGAGGATTGCTTGTAAGGCTGGAGACAAAGAAAAACCATATCATCGGCTTCAAAAGTGCGCTCAGAATGGTGTTGATTAGCTTGTTGCTTCATGCGATTTCTTGCCATGTGAAGATTTTCGCGCAAAATGCGGAGAACCTCGTCGCGGTTTCGAAGGACCGCGTCAATTGCCTGAACTGGAGAACTGCTGGGGGTGTAAGGAAGAAGAACTGGCGGTGCCTGACCATAAACTGCTTCATATGGAGTCATTTTAGAGGCAATGTGGTAAGAGGTATTGTCCCACCATTCAGCGAGAGGGAGCCACTTTGTCCACTGATGTTGTTGCTCAGAGGAGAAGCAACGAAGATAAGTTTCCAAGCATTTATTGATAATTTCAGTCTAACCATCCGTTTGGGGGTGATAACCTGATCTCATCTTCAGTTTGGTGCCAGTGTGGTGAAAGAGTTCTGTCCAAAAATGACTGGTGAAAGTCGCATCACGATCCGAGACAATGGAAGAAGGCATTCCATGAATACGAAATATCTGGTCCAGGAAAATTTGAGCAACAGAGGAGGCTGTATAGGGATGGTTGAGAGCACAAAAATGACTATATTTGGAGAGGCGATCAACCACAACCAAAATCACAGTCTTCCCTCTAGATTTAGGGAGCCCTTCAATGAAATCCATAGAAATATCTGTCCATATCCGGGTAGGTATGGGCAAGGGTTCGAGCAATCCCGGAAGGGTGTTGTTTCACCCGTATTGCGCTGGCAGGTATCACATTCAGCCACCATTTCTTGAATTGT
>LPNX010073353.1:118510-144721 GCA_001517045.1 Pseudotsuga menziesii | reverse complement strand
AGCGGGGTGAAAGAATGAGAAAATTTGGTAGAGAGGGACAAAGAAGCAGAATGAGGAAATGAATACGGTGGCAAAATTTGAAGGTGTTTGGGTGAAAATCGAATGAGTTATGGCAAACCCTAAAAATAGACAAATGTGGGATTTCGGGTCTTGGGAAGTGGAATTTGGGATAGGGTCTTCAGGAATGAAATATGCAGAATGGAATTGCAGAGGTGTCAGTGAAGTTTCAGGGAAAACAGAGTTGAAACCAAGGAGATATGGACGAAAAACAGAAATTTTTTTTTCTCGAAGGGATCTGCAACTGCGCGAAAGTGATCGAAAACAGTGGAATCTGCAACGGCGTGGAAGTGATCGGCAACAAATGGATCTGCAACAGTGTGGAACTGATCGGCAACAGTTCTGGATAGAGGAAATCTGCGATTGTGCAACTGAAAATAGATATGGACCCCAAGTATGTGCGGCTTCCTATCGGTTCAAGGGATTCACTTGGCCACCAATGCTGTCTGACGGCTTGCGTATTGGGGCAGTACCCCTCACTTCACGGCTCAGGTAAAACTGATAACCGCTTGGCCACAAACGACAGCTCTTGGTTTACCTCACGGGTGGGAACTAGTCAATCAGGTAGGGGTCGTTGCCCTTTTCGCTGGCAGGTCCTCTTAATGGGCCAGCTACTTCGGGGTTTCTGTGGTACTCCTCACAATGAGTTTTAGGGCTTATGCCCAAGTACTTCCCACAGTTAAGCGGATAGGGATTATTCCCAGATCCGAACCTGCAACAGAAGCGAAAAAAAAATTTGGGCAGAAATTTCATCCAACGAGCCCAAGAAAGTGCTTTGATACCAGATGTGAGGACCCTGCAGCAAATAATCAATCAAAATACACGATATAGCAGCAGAACTCAAAATCACTTTTATATTAATCGCAGGCCACTTCGAGGGGGCAACCTCCTTTGAGCAAGCTCAATACAAAATAACTTCACGGTGCCTTCCTTGGCCTCAAAACACACTTATATACTAAAAATAGGCGCCAATACTATGGGTCAAAACCATGGGCCAATATAAACTATGGATCAACAAATACTACAGGCGGCTTATAAAGCATATGCGCCCAACAACAATAACACAAACTATGGATCAACAATTACTATGGGACAACTTACAAAGCATATGCGTCCAACAACAATATACTAACACGGTAAAGAGAATGATTGACATGGGTTCCTAACACATTGTGAACCCTTGGATCTCAAACAAGTTGAGATCCAAGGGTTCACAATGCTGCACCCAGAGCATTTATTACTCTGCTGCATGTAAAATATTTTTAGCCCTTTGGGACAATCATGACTGCTGCTGTAGCATGCTTGAAGCTCACTGACAACTCTCTGACAAAAGAACGGTAAGGTACGCCGCCCATGTCAATTCAAAGAGAAGTATAGCGTAAAAGTTTACTTACTGATTAAATTTTATATTTACACACTGATAACATAAATTTATTGAAATTCGCTGCTAGAATAGTATAGGACTACAATGGACTAGTTTAAATTGGAGTTAGCTTTTTACCCGACGATTTGCACCGATTGGAGGATCAGCAATGCGTGATGTGAAAGCTCACGTGAGTCAGGTTGTCCGATCGGTGCAAATGATCGCGTAGAAAGCTAACTCCATTTAAATTCTTAAAATTTATGTGCGTCAAATAAAACTTTTAGTTCAGATGTAGAATTCTTCTTAATGCATATGTCAAGTCTAAGTCTAAGTAATAACCTACTCCCCAACCACCCAACGAGAGAAACCTCTTTTGACATACCATTCTATATTAAAAACACTAAATCATTCTATATTAATTTTATTTTAATAATTTTTTTTAATTATAATTTAATTTAATTTTATATTTGCTTATAAATATCAATAATTTAATATAACTTTGTTTTTTTATAATATAGAATATATAGTAAAATTTTAAAAATAGTTTTTTTAATTTTATTTGTATCTATATTGCAAATATATATTTCATTTAATTTAGTTTTGATATTTTTTATTTAGTTATTTGTAATATAAATTTTATAGTAAAATTTTAATAATAGTTTTTTATATTTTGATATTTAGTTATTTATAATATAAATTTTATAGTTAAATTTTAATAATAGTTTTTTATATTTTATTTGTGTTTATATTGAAAATTATGGATATTAATATATCATATCCATATTAAATGGTTTATGCACAACTGGAAAACAGCATAAATAACAGTGATAGACGGTAGTAAGTGAAATAGGCATTCAAGATTCTGAAATGGAGACATTTTCCGAGTGTGCAAATTCCTCGCAATCAAACAACGGAGAGACCCAGATAGAGAAGGAAGTAACTGCTGCAGTGAAAGTGCAGAAAGTGTATAGGAGTTACCGAACACGGCGCAATCTTGCAGACAGTGCAGTAGTGGCCGAGGGATTCTGGTTTGCTTATATGTTCTCTCATCTGATTTTATAACAGTTCGTGAATTTTTTCTGTTAGAAGGTAGTCATAGAAAAGTTAAGTTGCGGTTGCCCGTGTAGGGATTTACTCTTTAATTTATCGTCTCCACTTCCTCTGGGTTTTTATTTTCAGCCGCTATTTGGTTGAATTTACATACACTATGTTTGCTTTTCTAAATCGTTGTATTTACATTTGAGATTTAAAGATTTTGATGAACCTAGCCCATCGTTATTTTAAATAGATGTTAGAGGAGGTCTTATATCTAGATATCAAAGTCTTAAGATGAAGGTAATGGTAAATTCTTTAATATTCTTAAGTTTAATTATAAATGCTAATAGCTAATGTAACAGTTTTATATTATACACTAGATCTATTTAAGGAGAAATGAAAATTTGATCTACCAATTTTCCTGACGTAAAACCCAGCAAATGGATTGGGACGCTATTTGTTTTCTGACCTGAGTTGTGAAAGATAATGTGCACGTTTCCTTGGTTTTAGCCACACTGTAACATTCACTTGTCATTTAAATTCTGCTACAGTTTATAGCAAATTGAGCAAAGCAAAAGCGGCTCAGTAAACTCGAATGTAGGTTTTAAAATACTGTGCAAACATTGAAGCAAATAAAATTAATACATCCCGAATAAGATAAAAATTTACTTAAATGACAGAGATGAAGAGGTGGAGAAGCAGAGCACAAAGGGTCGTGCACACACTGACATGGTACATACCGAAACTCAATCTATTTGATAAAAAATACTTACATATATAGTTGAGAGTCATAGATCCCAACTAAATTGGATCTATCTTAAGAAGATTTACATCAATCCAATATGTAATACATAGCCTATATAATTTCCACATTATTCCAACAATAAATTCTTTAACTCGAAAAAAATCCCTTATTCAGTTCACATATTAACAAAGAGGACACTGTCTATGAAAACCAGAATTGCTGAGATAGACGCTCAGCTCACTGCCATGGATAACTTGTTTGTCTGGAAGGGCAGGCATCTCAGGGCATGGTAGTCTGAATGGCTGCGGCCATGATAGGGGAGGAGGTGGCAGTGGAAGCACAATCGGGGAACGGTTCCCACCAGTCGTGGAATGCTCCACCTTTCCCCATCCCCTCGAGGATTGAGCCTCTCTTCAAACGTCTAAAACGCCTAAAGGAAATGTCCAGCCAGAAGCTGGATCAGTATCAGCAACCAGCGCAACTGGCCCAGGAAGCCGCCACCAACTTGCCCACCAAGTCGCAGGAAGAACGATGGGCCTGCTCCATCACTGAAGAAATTCCACCAACCTAAGGTTCGGGCTTTCTGGCAGCAGAAAGGACCTTTTGTCCCAAGCTTTTGTTTTGCAGTTTTTTTGTCAATCCTATCCATGGCTATCTTTAAACTTGGAACTCTGTATCTATGTCTTTTATCTATGTCTGTGTCTGAAAACTATGTCTATGTCTCTGTCTGCTTTAAATTTAAACTCAGTATCTGTATCGATATCTCTGTATTAGTCCCTCAGTCTCTATAGACATCCTTCAGTTTTGGACAGGTTGACTTTTGTAAATTTTGCCTCTATATTTTAATAAAACTGTACATCTTACCAAAAAAAAACAAAGGACACTGTACAGAGTTTTTTCACAAAAAAATACAATAGTCCGGCGCTCTATGATGGCAGCAGGGGCTACGCATTCTGTTCTGTCTGCGTCCTGTTATGATAGCAGACTTCTTCCAGCCTGTGCCTGTGCTGTGCCTACCGACTGCAGCTTCCTTTCTCTCTAGTAATGTAATGAGGCTGTACTGTAATAAAAGATGTCACTAGTGTCCCTAGTGGAACGACAGAAAAGGGTGTACACATGGACAAGTATATGTACTGTAATAAAAGATGTCACTGGTGTACAGAAAAGGGTGTACACATGGACAAGTATATGGAGATGCAAATGATCATCAAAATGGGTTATCATAACTTTGATTATCATATAGTTAGTTATGATAAACATGATCATATACCAACACTAAAAATATCTTCAAACAGGTTTCTGAAAAATATGATTTATAGATTAATCGGTACCATGATAGTTATGTTGTGTGGGAGTGGCCCCTTTGCCCCTATTTCTAAGGAAGTATCAATGAAGCATTTGGAAAGCCCGCTTCCTCGCTTTTGTATGGGAGTGTTTTTAATAATGTCATAAAACAAAATAAAGCATAAAATTGAAATGGTGGCTTAGGGCATACATATTTAATTAGATCTAGACATTAGATCTATCTAATGGGTGGAATTGGTAAGAATTGATTAGACATAAGTGCATCTATCAAGAATAGAGAACACAAGTATAAAATTGAAATGGTGACATAAAGCATACATATTCAATTATATCTAGGAAATGCTATTTTAATAACAAAAAACCTAACTTAGTAATCATCAATAGTAATATTAAATTCTTAAAGTAAATTTTTTTTTTAAAGTGAAAGTTAACATTCTTCTTATCTTTCATTTTCACCCTTTTACTTAAATTTTTAACATTACCATTAATTGTTTCAGGATGTTTGAGAGTGATTCCAACTTTATTGGATTTCAAATGCAAAAATTATAATTTTTTATCCTATTGAAAATTCGACAAGAATAACCGTTTTTAGGATTTCAAGATTGCAATGTTTCCATTGGATTCAATTATGTCTGAGAGTATGGGATTGACATTTAATCAAAGACATCAACCCCTCTATGTACATTGATGTTAGTGATGCTAATGTTCAAATTGATGTTGGTAGCCTCAAAACTAGTTTTTGAAGAATCCCTAAAGTTATGGCCTATTTATTGATGTACTTTGGTTCAAATATGGATTACACTTTGATCCAGGAGGATCCAGGAAGGCCAAATTTTCAAAGTCCTCCAATCTCAGCAAAACCAGCGCTAGATCGAAGGACTCGTCGAGACGATTCCAACGGCGTTCGTTTCACCTCAAACGGACTCCGTATGAGAAAGTTATCGCGTTCTGTTCTATGAGGTCAACAGGCAAAATTGACAAAAAGAGGTGCCACGTGGCACCACTGACAAGGTGACACGTGGCATCCGTACTGTACGAACATGATGACGTGGCATGTGTATGAACCAATGAGAGGACGACACGTGGCTTGTACGGATGGATGACGTGTCAACCCATTCAATTGTACGGTCCAATCCAGAAGGAACACGTGTTTGTACGGAGGGTGTGTTGGCCCAGTAATATTTCGCCACATGGCACTTGTTGATTGGTTAAAAGTTTAGTAGGAAGGCTGGCCTCTACGGGGTTCGACCCCGTGACCTCTCCTGCATAGTGCTCCGCCTTACCGTTAGCCCACGAGGTGTTCCTTGTATAGGGTATGGAAATCAATTCATTTAAAGTATGCAGTGGCATTTCGAGCCCCAAAGGGGTCGGGGCTTAGCCCCGACCCTGGTTCTTCCTAGAGCGTGACCGGGAGCTCCGACCAGCACGGGAGCCTGCGCTCTATTTCAACACGTCTTTTCACTGCACTATATAAAATGGGTTATAAGTGGGTCTAAAAACAAGTCACGGGTTCAACGAACCATGTGGTTTTGGGGGAAAAGAATTTTATGGTAATATTCTAAAAATATAAAATGTGGTTGGCATAGTCAACTACATAATTTAAGAAGAGCCTAACCAAGTGTGGGGAGTTGGAACCATATGCCTTCTTGGGCAAAATTTGTTGTAACTGAAGAATCATGAGGAGAATGTGGAGTGGGGCAAGCTAAACCTATATAAACCCACTTAGTTTCCATTTATCGGGGGGATGCTTTGGAGTGGAGACTTTGTAGCTACAGGAGAGAAGGGGACCTTGCGTAGCTCTGCAGGGGGGAGGTACGAGTGTTTATACTCGTTTTACATCGTCTTCAGGCTTCGGAGCTGCTGGAAGCAGTCTTATTGTGTCTTTGGGCAGCAGTTCTCTCCTTGACTATTGTCGCCAAGATATCATTGTATCATTGCCATGTATTTTGCCTTTATGCTGAGATTATAGATCGACCCTCCTATTGAGAAGCAGGCCCGGAGACGTAGTCCATCCTGGACGAACTCCGTTATCAACTCGTTGTCTTTATGTGCGTATTATCTATGCTGTTTGGTTCTCCTCTTATGGGTTTGTGCGCTTCGTTCATGCCCTTTATGCAATTCATGTTAATGTCATAGAGTAGCAAATATCTTGTTTTCGGATCACACTCGGTGTTATTTTGGTTGTATGCACTCTTAATTGCTATATACATGAAAAACTTTGCATATTTGTGTATAATGGTTTGAATTGTGTGTGATGAATGCACATGGTTTTGTTGACATATGCATCAAAATATATAAAAATGGCTCCCAAAATGTTCCCAAACTGGAATCTTTTGAAAATTTCGCCTCCCGCTCCCACTCCTCTCTCCCTAATAACCTTGCATGATAGCATCTAAGCATTCACAAAGACATATTTTTTCTTCAGGGTGGATTAGAGATGGATTAGACTACGCTAGACAAATGAGGCTTTGGTTAAAGGCGATTGATTGACTTAGGATGTAGAATAAGGTAAAACTCTAGTGATCTTCGCGAATAGGGAAACCAATAAGGGAAGTGTCTCACAAATGGGTGTTATGCAATGGGGTACTACTCCTTTAACCTTCGAAATCAAGCTTTCCCCTTCTTAGTATTTGCTTTTCTATCTCCAATCTTTTTAGTTTTTGCTTTTCTATCTCCTTATTGGACTTGTCTTCTTTGACTTTTCTTGGACTCTTTTATTTTTGTACTTTCTCTTTTGGAGACTTGGGGCTTTATTTTATTTGGAGCCACATGCAAGTAATAATTGCTTCTTTCTTCTTTGAAATGCTTAATGCAATTCTTTTTTTTATTTTTTTAATTTGGTGAAGATTTTTAGTTTATGTCATTTTCTGGTACAAAGAGTCTTGGATTGTGAGTTGTTTTCATATACCCTTTTTGAGGCATTGTGGGGGGGTATCCTTTCAAGTTTCCGGTCTAGGGAGAAGCATTGCTAAGTGGCAACTCTTCTTGTTTGAAAACTAGTTAACCCCAGGGATTTACAAGGAAGCCTCTTGAACCTATGCAAGATTCGTCACAACACAAGTTTGCCCAAGACACAAGGGAGAACAAGGAGGCCTCAATGGTGAAGTGGTCATAGAGGGGAGGTCAAGAGGCAATCTATCAATCTCTAGCCAAAGGATGCAATCAAATGTATAAGGTGATGATGGATGATGTGTAGGTGGCAAAAAGTGGACTCGAAGAAGGGGGCAAAAGTCCTTGCAAAGACCAAGAATCACCTTGCTTCAATGGTACATAAGTAAATCAAGGATATCATACCCTTGTCAACCTATGGGTGGTACTACTAACCATACTCATCAAATAGTTAATACATCCAATGTAGCAACAATAATAATAAAGTATAATATCACATTCTATATCATCATGATAGGGCATAACAATAGGAGAATGACATATATCACATGATCATCACATCATCTCTTAAAAAAATAACAATAGTAGCAGAGATTGGCCTCAATACTCTAAAATGCATAATGATCTGAAGCAAAAATAAGTGTGAAAAGTATGCCTATATAATGTGGCATAACAGGTACTACACAACCCATGAATTAGCTTGCTTGTGGAACATATCCATACTTGGGGCCCTATAAATTGGAGAATTAACCTGTCTTTTCATTTTGGGAGATCGATTATTGTAGGTTTCCTCACCTGGGTAAAAACGATCTACATGCCTTCTAACAAACTCATGAGGATATATCACTAGAAGAAGCATAGAGTAAAGTAATTAAACCAGATGTCAACCACTTTCGTGTGTTTGGTAGTGAAAAATGGGCTCATATTCTAGATGAAAAATGGAAAGTATTGCATCCTAAAATGGAAAAGTGCATATTTGTTGGATATTTTGAAAATGTAAAAGGTTATAGACTTCTTCAGCCACATTCCCATGATATAATTATTAGAAGAGATGTTGAATTTGATAAAATATCTTGGCCTGCAAGCCATTTTCGACGTTTGTGCAATCTTCTACTCCCAACATCCTTGACAGTGTTCCTACTCCAACTTTTGATGATGATAGTGAGGATGAAAATCCACCTCCTCTTACTCATTTTCCTCTAGTTGCACTAGCACAATTGCATCCTCTATACATTTGTTCAACATGCAAAGCAGTTGGTGATCTTGTTGATGATCCCAAAGATCAACGCTGAACATGTTTTGAGTTCTAGCGAGTAACTTCTCTTTTGGCTCAAGTTTCATAGAATCGAGATTGGGATACAACAATGGATGAAGAATATTGTTCCTTAATGAGGAACAATACTTGGGATCTTGTATCTCTTCCGAAAAGAAGAAAACTTGCCCGATGTTAATGGGTCTACAAAACTAAGTATGCATTGAACGAAAGTTTTGAAATACTGAAGGCAAGGTTAGTGGCAAAAGGATTTTACCAAGTAGAAGGAATTGACTACATTGAAACCTTTGCCCCTGTTGCTAAAATGAACTCCATTTGCCTTGTTCTTGCCTTTGCAACCTGTTGCCAACTTATTTGTACCATAGTTGGGTTACCTGAGGAGCAACCAGTTGACAAACATGATAAATGTTTGTTTCCAGTGTATCAGATGATCCCTCTTTGTGCCTAGCCAGTTTTTGTTTTGAATAATTATGACCATGGCATGGCGGGGTTTGTAATAAAATGTGCTAGTAGGGTGTTTTGAGTGGTTCGGTCTCCTAAGAGGTAGAATTGCAACTAAGATATTCCAGGGAGTTTTTTGCCCTTGACAATTATGCTTTGCCTATAGCCGAGTATAATTGACGAGGTTTTCTCCCGCTTCCTCCAAAGCCGGAATGCCCGATTTTGAATTCTGGGCCTTGGGGGGTTATTAGAGCCCAACTGAGTATGTATAAACCTACTAGACATTATTAGAATAGACTATGGTCATGTCCTAAGTCACTAGGACCATCAGAAAAAATTCCAAATTTTTTTTACCAAACGCGTCAAATATTTTATTTTTTTAAATTTTAAATTTTTAAATTTTTCCTAAGTGTTTAATTAAAATTTTCCATAATTTAAATGGAAAAATTCAATGTGTAATAAGTCAGCCATCCGGGGTCCGTTTGCAGCGATTGAAGGCTGTAACCCTAAGCCAAAAATCATTCATGATCAGCCAACCAGCTAGCACCAAGTTTCAGATCATCATTCAGCCACATAACTCGTATTTTCTCAAAAAAGTTAGTTTTGGGGAAATTATTAATTAAATAATAAAAATGATTATTTTGGTGAAAATCCAAATCTCTCCAAATTAATCCGAATTGAGCGAAATGAAATGCAGAATGACATGGCATCGGGCATTAATGATGATTGGAGTTAACAAAACTCGGTTTCAGTCAGCATTCAGTGAGCATTGAGTCCTCATCCACTTGGCCAATTCACCTCCTTCAGTGATGACCACGCTTGGGTGAGTTGGAGCTTGCTCATTGGCTTGGTGTTTTGATCGAGGTTGAACTGAGACATGTATTGATGAGTTCTAGGTATTGGCTTCTCCATACCTAGCCTCTGGCCTTCACGCCTACCTCTTCCTTGCCTCACGTGTGCTCTTCCTCTCCTTCATGTTCGAGCTTTGGAGGATCACGTTTTTTATGGGGGTGGGCTCATATGGTATGGAGATTGGTTGGTTAGGGTTGGAGTGGGGGCACCTTGCCTAGGTGGAGGCCTCCCCTCACTCTTAGCTCTTCATCTTAGGTTTTGGCTCTCTCACATTGCTGGATCATTAGGTTTGCACCCTCCCTGCGTGGTGTGGTGTTAGGGTTTTGAGCTTTCTTTCATTGTATAAATAGAGGCTCCTTTAGCTCTATTGGTATGGAATTTTTGTACTGGAGTTACTCTGTAAAAATTGTACCAAGCTTTGCTTGCTTTTGATTAATAAGAATTTCGACTTTGGAGGTCTATGAGCTCTTTGCGTGTGGTGAATGTTCCATGGTTGAGGTGATACTGCTTCTAACCTGTTCCCGCCTAATACACACTTTAAGATACGGGAAAGTCTCCAACCCGCTTTGTGTGTCCTTGGGGGCAAGTTAGAGCTGGGGACCACTGTCACCACAGTCCACAACTCCTCCGTTTAGGCTAGATCCCAACAGAGCCAAGGGGGGTAGTCCCTACGGAATACTAAGTTCCAGATTTATTAATTAATTACAAATTAATTAAAGGGATCCTTTTAAGGTTATAAAATTACAAGACCAGTGCCTTGATTAAATGGAGTCAAAAGATTACAAGTTACAAACTTACAAAAGAATAAGAATGATTATCCACAGTTGCCTACGCTAAGCAAGATTTACAATATTAACAATATGAACAAATTATTATGTCAAAGATCAAAGGACAGATTACTTTTAAGTTACAAGGTTAAGCAATGCGATTACTTAAGCAAAATGAATTAAAGGTGTCACCATATGAGATTGCAAAACTGAAAGAAAATACTTGTAACTGAGAAATGAAAGTGCTCGCAGTAAAAGCCTTGAACAGCAAGGCAAAGATGAATATAATGACCTGTGTTTGTAGGACGTTTTGCAATGCTTCTTGGTTTATTTTAATAGATTTTATTAAAGTTGAAGTCTTTGATTAAGTTTTAGATCCGGTGGTGTGACTACCCCGATCTAGAACTTCTCCAGTCAAAGAAGGAATGCTGTTGCGCTCAACAAAGTGGGAACAAAGCCCACCCGTAGCTCACAGGTCAATCCCCAATGCCCCGGTGCTCAACAAGGAGGACGTCGAAGCGCCTAGAGACCGCCCGCGGTCTGCTACCCCTTCTAGCTTCCTGAGGTCACTGTTTTTAGTTGACAGAAAGAGGGCTAGATGGATGCCTATTAAACTAAGACTTCCCTGTCCCCTGGTCGTATCTCGGAGTACCCCGGAGGGTGATAACCGAGTAGAGGAGCAGGATGTGGGAAGTTGTTGTTGGTAAGTTTTAAGATTTAATATTATCTGGGTGATTAGCATGCAAGGTTTATTTTAAAGCGATCAACAAGATCAACCAAGCTGTATCCCTTATGGGAGGTGCTGGTATTTGATCTTGGACTTGTAAAATAAAAATGTTTGATTGTGGTACAAGAAAAGCAAGTTATCTTAATTACCTAAGCCCCTACTTCCCCTGTTTTTCATATCCAGCTTGAAGTCCCTAAAGGGAGATGACAAGCGGATAGAGGATACACAGGTTTGATAGGTTGTATGATTACTTTTAAACAGAAAATTAAAGTTGCATAAACTTGAAAGAAATACACAACTAACTACAGTAAACTCACCTCACAACAATCTTTATGACAGAGATGAGAGTCTGTCACAAAGATAGGTGGGTAGCTGGAAATAGAACTAGTTATCTACCTTACTTCCTAATCTACTTACTTATAAATTACAAATGCCTTACAAGACTTTACAGAATACCCCAAGAGACTCTCGTTGGGGTTTACAATAAATTGGAAAAATATGAGAGAGAGGGTTGAGGGTTTGAACCCCTTTTGAAGCGGTGGAAGTTTGAAGAGATCTTGGGCCTATTCGGGCATTAAATCTCCTTCACTCATGCACAACCTGTCACAAACCAGCGAGCTATCCTTCGCTGGAAATCAAAGAAAAACACTAAAAAATTGTTGTTAAAATATTAGTACAAAATTCACAAATTTACATAAAAAATATGAGTGTAAAATATTGCAGAAATGAGAGATTTAAAGGGCTGGAAACTATTATGCAGACTGAATGACAGACAAATATTTATAACAGCTTTGAGCGCTTCGCGTTCTGATCTCAATTGCTTGATGTCAGACGAGGAATACCACGATTAAGCTCAAAGTGTAGATAAATATAGGCTGGAACTGCTACAATTGCAATATTCAGAATAACTATAAGAATCGGAGGAGAAATATCGAAGAAACTTAGCTGAACAGTGTTTAAATAGCAGAAATATAAGCCCTAACTAATATATAATAGGTTGGGGCCCTAAAACAAGGGTTATATTCACTAAACAGTGAATAAAACCCAGTTTTAAATAGGCTGAAAGTAAATGGCCGAATTTAAAAAAAATTGCTGGAATGATATTTGGAGAGATCTCCTTGCTTGGACAACCTGCAAATAAATCTATGCCTGCAAAATTTGTGATCCTAGTGATGAATACCTAACAGTTCCTGCAAAATACTTTGTAAGAAATGTCAAATCATTCATAAGAAAGAATAAAAACACTTTTATTCTTTAATCTCTCCACAAACACTTTGTGGAGAGCTAACTAGAAAAATACAATAAATGCAAACAAGACAAATACAAGGTTACCTTACAAAGATTCGGATTATGAAAGAGTTTGCAGCATAGTATCCCTCCAAAGAAATTTTTATTTAATGGCCCAACTTGGGCAAATCTTCAATACAAAGTATAGCAAGGGAATATGAGAGCAAGAAATTTCCTGCAGCATAACAATAGCATCTGAGATCCTCCTTTAATGAGGGAGTGAGACCCTCATTAAATAGTTGAGACAATCCCCAACTCCTTGAAGATAAATGGTTGAGATTAAATCTAGATCTAGGGTTTAATCCACACCACTAGATCTAGGTATTTGGCTTTCTATTCTTCTCCATTAATCTCCACCTTTAGATTAATTTTTAATCAAAGGCCATAAGCTTAATCCATGTCCAAGTAATATTTACCTTTAGATCTAGGTTTTTGATTTAAAACTCACCCTTAGATGAGCTTTTAGGTTAATGGAAAAATCAAAATAGAGTGGGCCCAATAGCATAGGCGCCCCTCTAAATATGGCGGCATCCTCCAAATCTGGCGTTTCCAAAATACATGTAAAATGTGGGCTTCAAGAGATAGCGCCCTCACTAAAGTAACGCCCCTCTAAATATACCTTGTTGCCTCCATAATGGTAGCGCCCTCCATTAAATAGATGACGTCCTCTAAATATGGGGGTTTTTCTCCTTTAAAATTTGACGTCCCACTATTTAGTCTAGCGCTCCTCTTTTATTTAACTAGCGTCCTCTATATGAGGCGTCCCCTCTAAATAAAACGTGGGCCCATAAAATATAGCGCCCCCACTCTTAACTTGGAGTCCTCCATTTATGGTTAGTGCCCTTCTCATGTAGCTAGCGCCTCCATTTAAAACGTGGGTCCCTTCTTGATAGCGCTTTCCTCCAAACTAGCGTGGGCCCTCTCCATTGTAGCGTGGGTCCCTTCTAAGATAGCGTCTCCATAATATAGCGCCCATCTCCATTTTAGAGTGCCTCTACTATGATATAGCGTGAGCTTCAAACTTGGTTAGCACCTCCATCTTTTAAGTGTGCTCTTTACCCTAGCGCCTCCATTTTGGTTGGACGCCCCACTAAATATGCATGCGCCCCTCCAAATATGGTGAGGGTTTCAACCAAATCGTGGCTCCATCCTTAGCATGAGCGCCTCCTCTATACTTATGGTGGAGGGTTTAACATTAGCGCCCCCATCTTTAGCTTAAGGTTTGCTTTTACATGCTTTTGACTTTAGAACTAGGCTTTAGCCTTTGTCTTTTCAAAAATATAACTTTAACCTTAGACTTAGGCTTAAAATAAATTCACCTTAGATTAAACTTCTCAATTTAATTTTTAAAATTTTCCAATTTGACTTAGGAAAATTTAAAAAATAACTTGAAAATTTAATATCTAGGCCATGGGGGGTGAAAAACTTTGGAATAAGTTTTCCTAGGCTTAGGAACCCCCAAACCATTTTACCATGGCATTTTTTGATTTTTTACTTCAAAATAAAAAAATGTGAATTTTGACTTAGGGAAATTAATTAATTCCCTTAGGAAAAATAGACCTTGCTTAGACAAAAATGGTGTATCTCCTCAACCACTCATTAGAATGACATGGGACTCGAAGTAGTGGCCTAGGGGGTTTCATAGCAATTATCTTTGCATTCATAGCCCCTATTACAAAGTGCCATGCTTGAGCAATTACATTATTACATCAAAAACTGAGTTAATTAATCACCAAGGGGCGAAATTAATTAACCAGAAAAATAAAATAAAAATACAACAACATAACGAAACTCCGCAAGACTCTATACAGATGCCTAGCATGGTCATGAATCACTCCTTGAAGCCTTAGCCACCTCATGGACTTGACTGGTAGAACGCCCGTCACCACTTTGGAGGACTTTGAGTGAAAACCAAACCGATTAAACTCGTTTACGCAACAAGATCAATTGGAAAGGGAAAAACACTCGATGAGGGGACTTTCCTAACAACTAGTTCCATGGTGTGGCATCCGTATCATATGACCCACACTTAGCACATAAAATTACATTAATTTTCCCACGCAGGGGAGCGGACATTTCGTTTTACAAAGGGGCAATAGCCCTGCAGAAGTGAAAAGAAAATCCTCAGCTTTTCCTAAGGTACAATCACGTACATCCTCATGTACGTGGAGTTGCCACCTAGTCGAAATAGGTGGGCAACATAACCCATTACTCTTTTTTACTTGAATGAGATTAGTTAATGTGTTAAGCTCAAGAGGGCCATTGTTGGCACGGTAGAGTGATTGTTTGTAGTTTCAAATCAATTATTTATGCAAAGTAGGTTGTAATCTTGATGAATATGAGTAGTTAGTTATACGTAATATTGATCTTGATTGAACTATCTTAGCATACTTTCCATGTGATATGATCTCACTTGTTTTTTGAGTTTTGGTATTAGCAGGGTTCACAGGTTGAAGAAGGGTGCGAGTTCAGCTACATCTAGCCCAAGCTTCAATCAACCGGTTGTGTAACACTTTGTGATTGCAGGGCCTACAAGGATCTTGTTCTTCTCATTCGAAAGAAAGCCAGAGTCTTCCTCCATCTCGTGTTCCATCCACAAGAAACTTTTCTCTCTACCCTTCTCTTTAATTTTTTGCATTGCTCAATAAGTAGATACAAGCTTTCAATACTCATTATTCAGATCTGTCTTTTAGGGCTTTGTTAGATCTAGTATCATTCATTAGATCTAGGGAAAAATTCATTTTTTGCATTTAAAATTCTAAAAAATTTCCCAGTACAAAATTTTTCCAAATTTTTAATTATTTTTTCATTGTCTTTCCCATCATTTTTTAGTAATATATGCTTGCTGATTTTTTACTTTTGTGACAGGTACAACGGAAATGTTGGTGAAATTTTGAAGACTCAAGCTTAAAAAGACTCGTCATCCCCCTTTCTTCTTTCCCCTTTCTGCAGCTTGCTCCAAAGGCCTTCCAGGAATAAGAAAAGAAGCTAAAAAGGCATCAAAGGAAAGCATTGTAAACAAATTAATAAGGAGCAAGTGAGATTACTGCTCCCACACCCTTCTTCCCCCATTTGGGGGAAGCTTGTATCGTCCCTTTTCATGTTTGCATATTTGTAGAATAAATGCTTAGAATAGAATAGGGAAAGATAGTTTATTTTTGAAAAGTTCATCTTTTATAAAGTAGAAAAGATAAAAGGTTTCCTATTTTGTTGTTTAGTTAAGTTCAAAGTTTTGTTTTCTTTCTTTGATATAATATTGCAAAACCAAAAAAATACCAAAATCTCTTGACTCTCACTTTGTGGATCAAGAGTGCTCTCTATCGGAGAGTTGCTTTTCTTTTTGTTATCTTGGTTTTGTTTTACTTACCCCCATGCTCTCCCGATTAGGGCTTAAAAACCTGAAAGAGACTCTTGGGTAGATTAATTCTTTAATTTTTCTTAAGTTTAATCAATTAATTGCTAAAGTCTCTTGAACTTGCCATAACTCAAGTCAAGAGCACCCTCTATCGGAGAGCATAGTTAGTTTTGCATTTTCCTTGCATTAGGCATATAGAATAGCCAAGTCTTTTGAACCTTTGTCATAAGACAAGGTTAAGAGCGCTCTCTATTGGAGAGTTTTAATTAATTTACTTAATAAAATTTTGCAACTCACATTCCCCTAATTAATTTACTTCGTTGATTATCCTTTACCTAGTATGCTCTGCTGACATTCGAGTTTGGCTCGTACTCAGAACGGTGGACGGACTTGCTAAGTTCGCAAAGAAAAACATAATAAAACTTAACCCCATAACCAATGCATTGGCGTTGTAGAAAATTTTCCAAGTTCTTTTTAGTAGAGGCGCTGGAACTACCTGCTGTCTAAGCTTCTCAGCTAGTTGGTCAATCTTCACGATACCAGCCTGGGATACTGGGCGGGCTGTCATGTCTCCAACGGATTAACTTGGAACATTTTCCCGGTTATTGAAAACCTTTCGCTGAAACCATAAGCAAGATGATCTAAAATTGTTAAAATTAACCAAGATTAAGCGCAATAAACATTTACTGGCATCGTTTTGAGATTCACATCATATTTACGCTCGAAGCATCTCTGATAAGTTGACTCCATAGGCACTGGTTCTTTTTGTTATGCACTGTTGATAATCTGGGCCATTTGTTCATTGGATGTTTTGATTATAAGTTTATATCTGTGAATGCTTTATCATTTCGTGAATTCTTAAATTATTGTCTATCTTCTAATTCTTGTGATAGCAACGTGGATTGCTTTGTCTTGCGTTCATAACTCATAATAAACAAACATATTTCATCACAATAACTCCTAAACAACACGCATCCGCATTTGTAACCATTAAAAACACTTAAACAACTTAAGAGCCATAGAAACTCTTTTGTAGGGACTACACCCCTTGGCTTCGTTAGGGGTTAGCCTAAACGGAGGAGTTGGGAGTAGGTGACAGTACCTAGCTCTGTGCTTGCCCCCAAGGTCAGACCTCTCCCACTTTCTCAAGTGAGGAGACAGCTTTCGGAAATTTTCTGCTGCTGGTGTGCAATCGGGGGACAACACAACCTTACATAAATGGGAGGTTCATCAAACGGATGTCAAGTCCACCTTCTTGCATGGGGATTCACGAGAAAACTTTTCATAGAACAACCTTTTGGCTATGTTCATAATGACTTTGGCCTTGTTTGTTGCCTTGAGAATTCCTTGTATGTACTTAAGCAAGCTCTTCGAGCTTGAAATGCTAAAATGGATAGTTTTCTCCTTAACATTGTTTTTTCTAGATGCCATTCTGACCCCAATATGTATAGCAAGAAAGTAGGAAACCATCTCATCATCCTTATTCTTAGTGTTGATGACCTTATTCTTATTGGTAGTGACCATAAACTTTTAACCCATGTGAAATCTAATCGTAAGAGGAAATTTGAAATGATAGAATTAGGATATTTGCATTATTTTCTTAGCCTCCAACTCTAACAAATCAAAGAAGGGAATTTTCTCTCTCAGTCTAAGTATTCTTGTGGCATTCTTTTTCGCTTTCACATGGAAGATTGTTAACCAACCCCATCTCCCTTCCACTCCGGAGTAAAACATTTTGTCACTTGCACTTCACGAGAAGTAGATGCCACCCTGTATCGTTAGCTTGTTGGTAGTATCTTATACTTGACTATCTGTCCCTTTGATGTTGTTCATGTTTCTTGCTATATGCAAACACCCCATGAAAGCCATTGGAAAGAAACAAAAATGATTCTTTGATTTATTCGGGGTACAGTTCAATTTAGGATTCATTATAGTTTAGGGTGGGACTCCTTTGTTGGTTGGTTTCATTGATTCAGATTGGATCGATGATTTTGATGATTGAAAGTCTACTTGGGATTGTGAAAAACGCCAAGCTCTCGCACTTTCTTTAGTAGAAGTAGAGTATCGATCTGTAGTTAATGCAAGTCAGGAAGCTTTGTGGATTCGGCAGATCCTTCCTGAGTTTCTATTCGAGCAACAACATTTGACTAACATTTGGTGTGACAATCAGAGTTCCATCAAGCTCGCTAAAGATCAAATTCAACATCAATGCAGTAAAGACATAAGAGCTACATATTCACTTAATCATAAAGCTTGTTCACGATCATGTTCTCGAAGTGCTCTTTTGCCCCATAAATGATCAAGTTGCAAACATCATCACAAAGTCTCTTACAAAAGCCAAGTTTTCTAAACTTAGATCCATGTTAAAAGTTCAGGAATTTGTCATTAAGGGGGGATAGGTTCTAGTGCCTCATTCCTTCTCTTATAATGTCACTTTCGTAAATCGTTCAATCCTATCCCAAATTTTTCTTAAGAGGTGATGTTAGGATATTTAGACACTTAGAAGTTAGCTTAGATCAAGTTGTTATAATGTATCGAGGTAAATTGTGTTTCTTTAGTATGCATTTGTACTTATGTGATCCCACAATCATGATATGTCTTGACATAGAGTGATTTTCGATGTTTCATCTTTTCCTCGATCTTAATGGCCATTTATCCCTAGCTTAGCACTTGATTGGTCTATGATCTCTATTTAAATGGCATGGAGGGTCATTTGCTAGTTGGTCAATTATGAGAAACTCATTTGCAACATTGTTTTTCTTTTGCATAATATTAATATTGCCAATAGAGGAAATTTCAACTCAAAATGGGCCTCTTAAGGAAAATTAATAAAATAATAGTTAAAATAATAAAATAATATTTATTAATTTTGGAGGAAGAAAAGAAAAAAAACTATTTTTTTTGTTTGTATTTTTGACATATCTCCCTGTGTTTTTACTCAAATTTCGACCGGGAGAGTTAGTTGGATGCGGAATTAAATTCTGCATCCAACAAGTACCCACTCGGCATACTTTTCATTGGTTCCTATTTTTCGGGATCAACCGCTTTGATAATTGTCTGGTTCTGATAACTTTGCTTACAACTCAACTATGTATTGTGGGTAAAACATTTCAAGAAGGGGAAACTTGTAATGAAGATAATAAAAGGTTGTAAACTTGTGAGAAATGTATAATAAATTGTTTAGTATTAATGACTATAAATTAGTGAATAATACATAGGCATGAACAATTATGCCTATTAATGAAAAGCTTTCAGTTAGTGGAAAGATGCCAAGCCTCAATGGTGGCATCCATAATCACTATCGATTAATTGTTACTTTTACCTTTGTGGTCCACGACAGTGCTGGTTTTTCCAATGCAACCAATTATTGTTAGTCATAAGATGACATAAGTATCCTTATTTGCTCATCTATTCTTAGCTAATGTTGGGCTTCTTCCATTGTTATAGATGGAAGACATTCTCTTGTATTTGCATGAGAGTGTTTTGTTGTTGCCTAATTCGCACTTCGGGTAACGTGGCAGAAATCTTCAAGCCACTAGGTGTGACCTTGGGGGCAAGCTCAAGCCAAGTGCTATCACCTGATACTCAGCTCCTTTGTCTAGGCCAACTCATAGCGAAGCCAAGGGGGTGGACCCTATGAAAAATAAACCTATGGTTGTTTCTAACTATGAAAGTACAAAGCAACATATTTTCTAGAAGTTTTCCCACTATGGAGATGAGCCCAAGAAAAACAATATGGTAAAAGATGTCGATGTGATTGGGGAAGAGAACCTTACATACTTGTGTTCTATTACATTCTTTGCAATTTTTAATATGGTATCAAAGTCAAAGCTCTAATTTTATGGGGATAATAAATCTAAATTGGATTAGACTAATTACATACAATTCCTAGCAGAAAAGTAAGGATTAGAGTAAAATTCCAGAGGTTCAATTATACACACAAGATTATTAAAAGCAAACTAGAAATGGATGAATTGGCTTGTTGGATCGGTGATAGGTGTGTCTTAGGTGAAATTTGCCATTCAAATTGAAAATGACTAGTTTTGTTTGGAACTCAATGGTTTCATGGCAGAACTAGCCAGTTCCATACGAAACTGGTCATTCCTGTTTGAATCAATTGATTTTGTACAATATGTCATATGGGTGTGTTTTGGTTGACCAAGTTTGCCTAAAATTTGGAGAAAGGTAAAAATAAATAAAATCTAAAAAAACCTTAATCCTACATCTATACCCCCTACCCATATCTAAAGTCATAAGCTCTGAATATTTATGTCTATTGGTTTGGATTCACATAGATGTACATAAATGTGTATTTTCTACTCCTAATTTGAATATTTTATACATTTTTTAGTTGACTGCTTTTTGTGTCTACTCTTGCATTGGTTCCTATTTTCGGGATCAACCACTTCAATAATTGGTATAACTTTGCTTACAACTCAACTATGCATTGTGGGTAAAACATTTTAAGAAGGGGCAACTTGTAATGAAGCTAATAAAAGGTTGTAAACTTGTGAGAATTGTATAATCAATTATTTACTTTTAATGACTATATATTACTATATTAGTGAATAATATAGATGCATGAACAATTAAGCCTAATAATGAAAAGTTATCTGTTAGTAGAAAGATGCTAGGCCTCAATTGTGGCATCAATGATCACTGTCGATTAATTGTTACTTTTACCTTTGTGGTCCACGGCTGTGTTGGTTTTTTCCAATGCAACCAATGATTGTTAGTCGTAAGATGACATACGTATCCTTCTTTTCTCGTCTATTCTTAGCTAATGTTGTGCTTCTTCCATTGTTATAAATGGAAGACCTGCTCCATCCGACTGCTCCCTCCACACGTGCCTGCTCCCTCCACGCTCTCCATCTGCTTGCTCCCTTCCATCTGCATGCTCCCCTCCATCTTGCTTTGCCTCCCTCTGCCTGCTCCCCTTCGTCTCACTTCGCCTGCTCCCTCCATCCACGTTCCCTCGGCCCTTTCAATTGTCGGCGTCCGCTCCTTAAGGAAACTGCCATCCACATCCACATTCGCCTGTTAATTTAAAAAAAATTAATACTTTAATATTAATATTATTATTATTTATTTATTAAAAAAATAATACTTTAATATTAATAACATTTATTAATATTATTATTATTTATTTAAAAAACTATATTATAATAACACTTATTATTATTATAATTACTTTAAAAAAAGGAAAAAAAATTGTAGCGGGCTGGCATCCTACAGCAAACAAAAATAAATCCACATACAACAACGAGAAGTTTCCAATCACCACATCAATGGACGCTAGGTTCGATCAAATCAATGAGAAGATTAACAAGAACTACGAGGAAATCTAGGCAAAGATCAAACAAACCAGTGACAATTTGACATCGACTTGGACATAAATCATGTCATGAATGGAGAATACCTTCCTCACTCTGCAAGAAGACCAAAAGAAAAAATAGGCGGTTTTAACCGCCATCTTGGACAGATTACAAATATCAAATGACCCGCATCCAAACTCTCCTAGAACACCGGAGCAGCTAGATCCTCTATTCAACATGTCGTCCTTGGTCTCATACACACAAGGACGCCAAATACGGGTGAAAGTCGAGTTACCCAAATACGAAGGGGACGAACAACAATGTATAGTGTGGATTAACAAAGCAGAGGAATACCTAGACATCCACAACATCCATTACGAAGGCGAGAAAATTAAATATGCCTCCATGCAGCTAGAAGGAAATGTTTATAATTGGTATTTATGGTGGAAGAATATTGCAAGAATATGTTCTCACAATTGGGCTAGCTTCAGGAACGACCTCATCAAAAGATTCTAGGACGTTGAAGAAAATGACTTTTTTTTCCAAAATCACAAGATTACAACAAAAAAACAGTGTCTATGAGTACACCTGTGAGTGGGAAGCATTGTCAACTCGAGTGCCAGAGTTAACTGATGACCAATGATTACAGACCTACATACACGGTCTAAAACAACACATCCGTGATGAACTAGAGTTACATAACATCTCTACCATGGAGGAAGCACGATGCAAACACAGGATTATTCAAAGCAAATTCAAGAAGTCCGTTCATACACATTTTGACAAAGACGACTCCAAAAGGAAGCCTTTCACACAGGAAATCCAAGATATACACCACCACAACTTAGGGAAGGAACGAAGCCCAGCTTAGAGGCCCAGAGAATAAAGGAAGGAAAATGTAAGTTCTGTGGAGACAAATGGGATCCTAAGCACAGATGGTTACAAAAGAAATTGTATGAATGTGAAGTAGAAAAAACAGAGTTGGAAGTTGAGGAACTGATTGAAAATGATGTGGATAGTCAACCAGACTACCAAACAAAAATCGAGGATGACACCCCACAAATCTCATTAGCTGCTATTACTGGAATTTCCCAACCGCAAACATTGAAGATTAAAGGACATATAAAACATAATAACGTCACAGTTCTCATTGACTCCGGCAGCACCCACAACACGCATAACTTCGTTAATGTCAACCTTGCTAAAATATTTAACCTATTTATTCGTCCAGTACCTAACATGAAGGTTATGGTAGCAGATGGCAAGAAGATTGACAATGTGGGAAAATGTCACAAGGTCAAGTTACAAATGCAAGAGTATAATTTAGAATCAAACTTCTTTGCGGTACCACTGGGAAGAGTCGACGTAGTATTGGGAATACAATGGTTACAAACCTTGGGTACGTACTCTGCAAACCACCAAGAGCATTTTATTGAATTCAGTCATTCGGGAAGACACAAATTATACGAGTTCCAACCACCTCCAACACAGTTAGGCACATCAGATGGAAAAACTACTTCGGAAAGGCGCACCAACATACATACTCCAATGCCAACAAATGGAGCTTCTAATGCGTGAAGGAGACATGGACAAACAAGCATAGATAAAAGAGTTGATTCAGAAACATCACAAGGTGTTTCAAGAACTATGTTATCAGGAATATATCACCTTCCGCGGACAGAAGTTGTTCCTCTGGTCTGAATGGTTCAGATCCAGAACAAATGAGTGAATAACTCGGTTGAAGACCTTCCTTGAATGTTATAGACGCCTGGAATGTAACTTTGATGAAGAACTTGTATGCCTGTAAAACATATCAAACATACAAAGACATCAAAGCTACCAGAAAATCATCTACACATCCATATTAGTGACTGAGGAATCCATAACATATATGTGAGATTTATGCAACAAACATGTGGGAAGGAAATCAACTTTGCATTAGAAAATAAATGAAAGAGCTTACAACCATGTGCCTTAGTGCCGATACACTCCTTCACAAGACTAGCACCTTGTCCTCGATAGCTCCAACTTGCTCCACAATTGCTCTCTGATGGATTAGGCTAGGGTATCAATTCAACAACATAACTCTACTATTCTTCTCCCTTCCTCAATCATGGAGTATGAGCTTGCATTTATAGGGCTCAAATAGATAGGATGGTTGAGAGATTGGTGGGTGAGGTGGCCACAAGATCCTACAAAGAGGGATCTCGACCTTAACCAACCCAAGTGAGGGATAAGATTAGACACGAGGCTCTTGTTCTAGAAGCCTCGAGAAACCTCATTTTTTTCACTTTTTACCAAGGGCAACGCTTATACCCCTTTATGACAGAGCGATGATGGGTAGGAATAGTGCCAACAACATGGGTTAAAGGCGGTGGCACCTCCTGGTTCTCACACAACTAAAGCGGTGCTGAACAGGGTACCACTTATCTGCTTGAGAGTAGAAGCGGTGCTGCAATTTTATATGTTGGAATCAACACCTAGAGCAGGATTCTCTTCAAGTTTGGGATTTGAGGGAAAATGTCTTGTGTTAGGGATCCTATCACATGCTGGTGACAGATTTTGAGTGTAACAGAATGCCCCCCAAAGCATGAGGCTAGAGGGATATGATAGGCGAGAGCTTTGATAGAGCAAGTTATCACTTCAAGGTAAGAGCCAGCTTGATCGAAGAGTGTCACCGTGTTGTCCGTCGATTGCACACCAGCAGCAGAAATCTTCCGAAAGCTGTCTTCTCACTTGAGAAAGTGGGAGAGGTGTGACCTTGGGGGCAAGCACAGAGCTAGGTACTGTCACCTACTCCTAGCTCCTCCGTTTAGGCTAACTCCTAACGAAGCCAAGGGGGGTAGTCCCTAACAAAGAGTTTTCTATGGCTCAATGTTTAAGTTAAGTTTTGGATGTTTTGGATGCGGATGGGTGTTGTTTAGGAGTTATTGTGATTTAAAATGATTAATATTAAGGGGATGATGATTAATTAAAGCAATCCACTTTGCTAACAAGATATCACACATATAAGCAAAGATTCCAGACTTATAACTTAAGCATTCAAATATAATCAATTGAAATGGACCATAGACAGTTGATCAAGATAGAAAATTAATCAAATATAACAAAGGACCAGTGCCTTATGGAGTCAAATAAGCGCGTGAAATAAAGTCTAGGAATTTAAGCTAGTGAGTATTAGGTTTTGCAAGTGCTCTTGGTAGATTTTAAGAGTTTTTTGTTTGTGATCTTCACTTATGGTGGCTGGATGTCCTAACCGGTAATACCTTCAGTGGCTCTGTTCGAAGACATGACGGACCTGTCTGGGGTCAAAGGTAAGTGTTCAATAACTTAACTACCAGTGCCCAGATTAGGTAGCCCGACGCCCACACTTGGAATTTGCCCACATGCCTCGGTATTTATCGAACAATGCCGGTGCGTTGGTTATGGGGAAAAGTTTTAGTTAAGTTCCTCTTGTGGGGTTTAGAGATCCAATGTTGTTTCTGGATATTGCGATCGAAGATCGGTCAGAGCATACTCCGGCAAGGAGGGAAGGGGGTTAATTAATTAAGGGGTGTGAGTTGCGAATTTTATTAAGTTAATTAATTAAAACTCTCCGACAGAGAGCGTTCTTGACCTTGTCTTATGACAGTGGTTCAAGAGACTTAGCTAATCTAGATGAAACTAATGTAGGGGTTATGCAAACCTAAGATGCTCTCCGATAGAGAGTGCTCTTGACTTTTATTTCTGCAAGTTCAAGAGTCTTACTTATGAGGATTAATTGATTAAACAAGCACAAGATGAAATTAGTTGATTGGACTCTTCGACAGAGAGCACTCTTGATCCACCTTATGGTGTGATTCAAGAGATTTGCACAGTTGATTTACTTAAAAAGATAAACAATTAAAAGAACTGAGTAATCAACTTAATTAAAAAATGATGAATTGACAATTAGTATTCTAAGATTAATAAACAAATCTAATTTAAGAATGAACAAGTAAACACAACACAATCCTCCCCAAATGGGGGAGGATGAGAGTGGGGACTTAAAAACCCCACTCAAGCACAAGATCTTTATTAAACTTTATTGCAATATGCCTTAAGGATTTTAATCCTTGAAAGGACTTTTCCAATGAAAACAAAGTAACTCTACAATTATTAAAACTTGTAAAAAGGAGAGTGCTTTTTCTTTACTTGAAACATTTCTTGAAATTTTTCTCGTACTTTGTGAAAAGGGAAAAGAAAAAGCTTGAATGAAAACAAAAGAACAAGATAAAGGAAGGCTGAAAATAAGAATGAAAGGATAGGAAGAAGGAAGGAAAACAAAAAGAAGGTCAAAGACAAGAACATGGAAGAAAAGGGCAACCAACTATGAGGCCAAAGGAGTATAAAAAATGATGAAAACGGGGCAGCGATGAAGAAGGAAGTTGGCTGTCATAAAAATAAAAAAACAGGACAGCGAACAAGAAGGGGAAGAAAAGGCCAAAAACAAGATGGAAGAAGGCCCAAAAACTAGGGCAAAAAGAGGCAAAAAATGGGCATAAACTAGGGCACACTAGGGCTGTCCAAAAAGAAGAAAATGAGTGGTAAAATGAATAAAATGGGGCATCGATGAAGAAGGAAGATGGCTGTCACAAAAATAAAAAAACAGGACAGCGAACAAAAAGTGGCCAAAAAGGCCAAAAACAAGGTTCAAGATGGTCCAAAAATTAGGGCAAAAAAGAGGCAAAAAGCGGGCATAAACTAGGGTACACTAGGGCTGTCCAAAAGGAAGAAAATGAGTGGTGAACTAAGGCAAAAAACGGGCAGCGAAGAAGAAAT